>CM060949.1:144516750-144589250 GCA_030765055.1 Mantis religiosa
CTGCGAGTGGAGAATCATTTTTCGCCACAAGGTTTTCCTTCTTTAATTTTCTCTGGTAAAGCTTAAAACAGTTTCATACGTAGTTCATTTCTGGCAGCTTGATTTTTGCAAAAATTAATATTAAAATTCTGACGGTGCCTATGATAAGAAGTAATCACAGAAATTATCAAAAAGTTTACTTTACATGCAAGAAGAATTCTATATATCTTATTGCACAGTGTTCTTTGTTTTAGTTTTGTAAATAACAGTTTAAAATGGGTTTCTGTAACCTTACACTTCAGTCTTGCTGATGTTTTTGTTGTATCAGTATCTTTTATCGTAATACCCCAAACAGGAACGCCATATGGAGTGAAAATATGCACAGTACAGCATATTAATAAGTAGATGAGAGTAGGGTATTATGGAATACCATTTATATTTCTAAAAATAGCTTAACTGGTTTTTAAATATAAAACCCCCAATGATCATGAATACATACTATAATTAATTGTGATGAACTTTCTCTAGTAAAAAAGCTGATATTCATTTTATTGTTATCAACAATGTATTTAGAAAAATGCTACAAATGGAGTTTAATATGAAATAGTCAGGTATTATGGAATAAGTGGTTCAAAATAGACAAAACATCTATAAACAAGCATAGACCATAGACCAAGTCTAAAATATCAGAAAAAATAGGTTTTGCTTCATTAAATGATTGTAATGTTTTTTTTAAATATTTATAATTTTGATTTAAATTAGGCTGTATTTCTATTTAAATAAGCGATAATTGTTGTTTAGCTATCAATATTATACTCAAAACTCATTTTTAACTTCATTTCTATCCTGTACACCTCGCATTGTTATATGGAATATTACACTTTTACGTCGGGTATTAAAAAGTATCTTGTATTCCATAATGGGAGGGCTGTTCAATAAAGAATAATCATAATCTTTTTACGGTCATAATTTTTCGCAATAAAATTCAATTTTATTATATTCTGCTAGCTTAATGTGAAACAAACACGCCGTAGTAGTTTCATTGGTGGTAGTTCTGATTCCCACCTATGATAACCAGGCAAGTTCGGACATTTTCAGTATCGCGTACCGCAGCAATGGAGGTAACACGCGAGGAACAATATGCCGCTCTGAAATTCTACTTTCGTCTCAACAGATCTTCAGTTGAGGCCTATAGTTACAGGAGGCCTATGGAGAGTCTGTTCTTCCCTATAGCACAGCCCGAAGATGGTTTAAAATGTTTAAAGAGGGGAGACAACCAATTTCAAAGGAAGGTGGACCCGGTGCTCTAGTTAGTACTCTTACGGAAGAAAACATCAACACTGCTGCCGCCATTGTGAGAGAGAATCCACGAATTACCTTAAGATCACTTTCTGAAATACTGAACATTTCATTGGCTGCCACCCACACGTTGGTGACAGAAACAATACACATTGTGCGTGGTGGGTTCCCAGACTGTTGATTCCAGAACAAAAGGACATTCGCATGCAGGTCTGCATGCAGTTAAAGTTTATGTTAGAGGAAGATCCGAAGTTTCTTTCAAACGTAATCACTGCTGATGAAACTTGGCTACATCATTTTGATCCTGAGAACAAACAGCAAAGCTCGGTGTGGAAATCTCCATCACAATCCCCCCCAAAAGCAAAAGTGGTTGCTTCTGCTGGCAAAGTTATGGTCATCTCATTCTTTGATATTCAGGGAACGGTTTATCAGCGTGTTGTACCTGCACACACATCAGTAACTGGAAAATACCACAGGGATGTCCTAAACACATTGTAAGTCCATATCAGATGCAAAACACCACATTTCCGTGAAGCAGGCTGGGTACTGCACCACGATAATGCGCGGCCGCATATTGCCAACGTTGTTGCTGAATATCTTGCAAAAATCAACGTGAAGTGCATCCCTCACCCTCCTATAGTGGGGATTTAGCCCCATGTGACCTTTTTCTATTCTGTAACTTGAAGAAACACCTTCGTTGGAGGCATTATCCATCATCAGAAGCAGTGGTGAAAGCTGCGAAGGCATTTGAAGGATCTTTCAAAAATGTTTTCCAGCATGTCTTTGAAGACCGGCAGAAACGCTGGAACAAGTGCATCGCATTCAGGGGAGACTTTTGAGAAGGATCATCAAAATTATGAGGATGAGTTAAGGTACGTTGTCTAAATAATTGTGATCATTCTTTCTTTAACAGCCCTCGTACAAGACGTGGCATCTTGGATAGTGAAATTAAAAGTAATGAACAAAACACTGCCAGCTACAAAATGACCACAATAAGAGAAACGACAATTATTTTAGTGTACCTTACACTTAACATCAATATTCAATTCATATGCGTACTATTGGGTTAAAATACCTGAACATTTGTCTGCAAAAACGTTTAAATATCACAAAACACACTTTATTCTGTAACGAGAGTAAAGACAACAAGGTGTCAACTCTACTGCAGTGCATCATGGGAGTCTGTCTTGACTGCTTCATGGCATTCATATGTGATAGCAGCAGCAGAGTCGAAACCTTGGTGTTCCCTATTTTCCGATTTGGTTGATGCGTTAAATTTTACTTTTCTTTTACTTTTACATTCAGTGTTAATATATGCTTTTTATTTTAAACTATTTTGTAATAATGTAAATGTGAATTTGCCATTGGTAGAGGAATGTATCAGATCTTCTTTTGTTACAGAACTTCACACAGTAAAACACGACTGGGAATACAAGTTTGTACATATTTTACTATATCTGCAGATAGTATCGAAAATCGAAGTTGCACTGTGCGTACCTGTGTCAAGTGTGAGCTGAAAGGGCCATTAAGGAGGATTTTATTTTTCCAGCAAGGGGACTGTCAACACTTGGTACAATATGTTACCACCTCACTCGGACAGGAGGGGGCTAGAAATAGTTAGGCCATATATCGCTTGGCACGAGACAGCAGTCTCGGTAACGGCGTGACGATGTGTTTAACAGATAGATGTCACTTTAGGGAAGTGCCCCAGCTGCTGTTATTATCGCTCTACCCTTAGAACTGGACTTGATGTAAACAAAACAGTTTGTGTCCCTCCCTTCGTGTCCCTAATCAGTTGTGAGCAACAAACCTGATTCTTAGCTTTAGCGATAGGTCCTTAATACTTGCGATAAGTCCTCTATAGTTGCTATAGGTAAGGTTAGGTAATTTTGCAGTATAGGTAATTTCGCAGCATACCTTTAAGAGCATGCTGCGCACTTGCCTGTTGTAATAAGGTTTCACAGCTTTCTCAGCAGGTAGAATAACATCTTCCCTTGAAACTGAGATGCATTCCAGACCTATGCTGTCATTGGAATGCACAGAAAAAACATTCTCATTTAGTGACGAGTTTTCTGTCGAAGTGGAAGACAAATTTTAATTTTAATTTCCAGCCATTTGGAGCAAGTTACGCACATTTTCGTAACACGGAAGTGATCTATGTGGTGTACTGTGTTGTATGAACAATGGTGTGAATTTGTTTTGTGGCGCATAAGCGTACAAGAACCTTAAGAAACCAGAGCGTTTTGTTATGAAATTGCGTCTACATCTTGAACCATTTAATTCTTTAGCTGTTTAAGTTGCTCTTACATCAGTTCTACGTGTTCCTGCACAACAACAGTAGCACATTTAAGAGATGTAAGTACTTTGCATAAATAATCTCAAAAACCAATTAATTTTAGACTATTGCCAAATTACCTTACCTAATAGGTACCTCAATACGATAGTTGCACGGTAATGACATCGAACGATACTTCAGAAAACTCTCTTGCTACTTTTTCAATGCTGCGGTGGTGATTCTGCAAATTTTTATTTCATAATAAAATCACGAAGTATTATTGCCGCAAGTAGAACATTGCAGAGCCTGAGAAATTGCCAGAAATGTGGTGGTACCTGCATAGTAACATTCTGCAAGAAATTGTGTGTCAAATTCACTGTCAGTTATCAGTTCCCAAGAAGAAATCGCTGCGTATCTTAACGATGATTTGTCACCTCCTCTTTATAATAATTAAACATATCCAGAACTTTAAAAAAACTAAGTATTTATGCATTCTACCTGCAACTGAAATAGTCTAGTCTCAAAGATAATTAAGCATAGCATGAGTGCTAGTATTTTTAGCAAAAACTATAAAAGTGGATTGTTTTGCTCGTAAGTGTGTAATATATGCCCGATTTTACCAACAGATATTAAGACTTAACACGAGTTTAGCAATAGTTAAAGCAAAAATTGCATTTCACCAACAAATGTTAGCTTAACACCGCGTTAAATCTCTTGTTAAACTAACAAGCCAAATTTCTGTTGTTAAGTTCTTAACAATTGTAGATAGTCAAGATAGCGGGCGTGAACGCAGCTGTTGATGTCGATTTGCTATATTTAAACCGTGTAAATGGCATTCGTAATAGAGTACGGCCTCTGAGGAGAAATTATTTTGAAGAAGAAGAAAATGTTCTTCAGATATATAGACTGTCGAAACAAGTTGCTATGAAGGCTACTACGGAAGTAAAAGAGAGGGTAGAACATGCAACGAAACGACGTTGTCTTTGCTTCAAGTATTAATAACTTTGCGATTTTATAATTCACTAAATTATGTAATACACTGTCCACCTCCCGTCCTGAAACGTTCAAGTCACTCGTCCTTCGCTCCTCGTTTTAAAGTTACGTAATACTGAGTTAGAACATGCATCGAAAGGAATATGCGATTTTATAATTCACTAAATTATGTGGATAATACACTGTCCACCGCCCGTCCTGAAACGTTCAAGTCACTCGTCCTTCGCACCTCATTTTAAAGTTACGTAATACTGAGTTAGAACATGCATCGAAAGCAATATGCCGATCTCGCCTTAGCTTCAAGTATTAATAACTTTGCGATTTTATAATTCACTAAATTATGTGGATAATACACTGTCCACCTCCCGTCTTGAAACGTTAAAGTCACTTGTCCTTCTTCGCACCTCGTTTTAAATTTACGTAATACTGATGATGTTGTTTGGTGCTTGTAATAGTGACACATGCATTTGAATTAAATATGCTTCCAATTTTTTTCCCACGTGACATCCTTTTCTGTTATATTCACCGCATTCGTCCTCTTATTTTCCACGATATCCTTACACTTCGTCACCAATTCAATTAACAATTCTCTCTCCATGGACGAGAAATTTGTCTCACGGCTTTTCTTTACGATTTTGTTTACCCGCCATTTTTTCAGCTTTGTGCAGACGAAAACGAAAACAAAAGCGCTTCGCAGTGCGTTCAGAAAATAATACAACTCATTCATAGTCCTCTATAGCTGTAATATTTACAAGTCTCTTGACGTTAACACATGTTTGTTAACATTTTCATAAATAGGTCGGTGAAATGCATGAAATTTAATAGTAATGTTAGCGCTGTGACATTTGTTACATTTGTTAATGTCGATTTTAACATCTGTTGGTGAAATCGGGCTGAACACCGATAATTTTAAGTTTTGCGTCATTGAATATGTGCTGTAATTTTATTTTATTAGCATTACACAGTTCTCCCAATATTCTATTTTGTATTGAAGCTAGAAGTAGACTGTATCGAGTATAGAAATATCGGATATCGTGGAAAGTATAGTATCGACATCAAGTATCGAGAAAAACTGGTATCGAGCCGTTGTACTTTGAACCTATTTTTACTCCCTCTACCGGTAAGCTATTGATACAGAAAGTATTGCAAATTATCCAAAAATTCCATATAAAATTTAAACTATAGTCTTACATTTTGAAATCCCCTAAGTAAAAAAAGAAACCACACATTTTCGAGAAAATTTGTGTGTGTGTGTGTGTGTGTGTGTGTGTGTGTGTGTGTGTGTGTGTGTGTGTGTGTGTGTGTGTGTGTGTGTGTGTGTGTGTGTGTGTGTGTGTGTGTGTGTGTGTGTGTGTGTGTGTGTGTGTGTGTGTGTGTGTGTGTGTGTGTGTGTGTGTGTGTGTGTGTGTGTGTGTGTGTGTGTGTGTGTGTGTGTGTGTGTGTGTGTGTGTGTGTGTGTGTGTGTGTGTGTGTGTGTGTGTGTGTGTGTGTGTGTGTGTGTGTGTGTGTGTGTGTGTGTGTGTGTGTGTGTGTGTGTGTGTGTGTGTGTGTGTGTGTGTGTGTGTGTGTGTGTGTGTGTGTGTGTGTGTGTGTGTGTGTGTGTGTGTGTGTGTGTGTGTGTGTGTGTGTGTGTGTGTGTGTGTGTGTGTGTGTGTGTGTGTGTGTGTGTGTGTGTGTGTGTGTGTGTGTGTGTGTGTGTGTGTGTGTGTGTGTGTGTGTGTGTGTGTGTGTGTGTGTGTGTGTGTGTGTGTGTGTGTGTGTGTGTGTGTGTGTGTGTGTGTGTGTGTGTGTGTGTGTGTGTGTGTGTGTGTGTGTGTGTGTGTGTGTGTGTGTGTGTGTGTGTGTGTGTGTGTGTGTGTGTGTGTGTGTGTGTGTGTGTGTGTGTGTGTGTGTGTGTGTGTGTGTGTGTGTGTGTGTGTGTGTGTGTGTGTGTGTGTGTGTGTGTGTGTGTGTGTGTGTGTGTGTGTGTGTGTGTGTGTGTGTGTGTGTGTGTGTGTGTGTGTGTGTGTGTGTGTGTGTGTGTGTGTGTGTGTGTGTGTGTGTGTGTGTGTGTGTGTGTGTGTGTGTGTGTGTGTGTGTGTGTGTGTGTGTGTGTGTGTGTGTGTGTGTGTGTGTGTGTGTGTGTGTGTGTGTGTGTGTGTGTGTGTGTGTGTGTGTGTGTGTGTGTGTGTGTGTGTGTGTGTGTGTGTGTGTGTGTGTGTGTGTGTGTGTGTGTGTGTGTGTGTGTGTGTGTGTGTGTGTGTGTGTGTGTGTGTGTGTGTGTGTGTGTGTGTGTGTGTGTGTGTGTGTGTGTGTGTGTGTGTGTGTGTGTGTGTGTGTGTGTGTGTGTGTGTGTGTGTGTGTGTGTGTGTGTGTGTGTGTGTGTGTGTGTGTGTGTGTGTGTGTGTGTGTGTGTGTGTGTGTGTGTGTGTGTGTGTGTGTGTGTGTGTGTGTGTGTGTGTGTGTGTGTGTGTGTGTGTGTGTGTGTGTGTGTGTGTGTGTGTGTGTGTGTGTGTGTGTGTGTGTGTGTGTGTGTGTGTGTGTGTGTGTGTGTGTGTGTGTGTGTGTGTGTGTGTGTGTGTGTGTGTGTGTGTGTGTGTGTGTGTGTGTGTGTGTGTGTGTGTGTGTGTGTGTGTGTGTGTGTGTGTGTGTGTGTGTGTGTGTGTGTGTGTGTGTGTGTGTGTGTGTGTGTGTGTGTGTGTGTGCCACTCGACTTTCAATATGCTCCACGTAAAACCAACATTTTGATTTTCTCAAGAATGGCTCTAACAACCTTGATTGAATACCACATGTTTTAATATTTTTTGCTACGTTATATGTACATATATCTTGAATATTTTTAGAATAATCTCTGAAGTCCTCTTCATTCTGGACCTTTGCATTACTAGTAAATCGTAATACCTGGTAAAAACTCCAAATCTTACAAAAATGTGCATTATGTTAGAAGATAATGTATGTTCAGTGCATATTTATGGAGATAACCTAGAAGTTTCTATGCCGACAAATTGGTGAGAATAGAGGTTTTGAAGTCCTCTAAATCCAAAAATATATATTTCTGTAAAACAGTCCATATATGTGTCTCTGTGTCAAAACCGAAATGTCGAACTCCATTTAACTGCTGGTATTTAACTTCAGCATCTTTCAACGATACAACAAGAATATTTTCATGAATTCACCCAAGACTAACTTTTAGATAGAACTGTTTTTCAAAAAAGTTTATTTTCTTAAAAATAGCTCCAATCAGATTTTTCAAATCCCATACTTTTACGACACTTTTATGACAAATCGAATATTTGGATCAGTAGAGCCAGACTGAAAAATACAATGCCATAGCAGGGATTTGAACCATAATCTCCCACTCTCCGTGCGGCTGATCTAGACCACTAAACCATTGAGCTACTATGGCCAACATGCCGACATGACAATAAATTCTTCAACTGACTCTGGGGATGAGGTCGGAAAAAATGCTCCATCCCCAGCCGGGAATCGAACCCGGGACTCCTCGCACAGCAAGCAGGTGCTCTACCGACTGAGCTACGGGGCTAGTCAATGTAGATGTTGCTGCACACATTTGTCGAAGTTTTCTTATGAAGATAAGCATTTTGGGGATATTGCTTGTTATTTGTTTGAATTTTCACTCATGCTTTTATCAACTTGGATGTTGATCTCGACATCGCATTTCGCTTTACTTAGTAGAAAAAAATAAGAATTAATTTTTTCTGTTAGCATTTATTACACTATTTTCAAATTGTAGAAACCTAAATAGGTTTCATGTACCCCATAACAAGAAAGCAGAAAATGTTTGGCATTATTCTCTGTTTCATATAACCTTGCCCCGCTGACGTGTATCACTCCGCGTGCAACTACCTTCCCCCTCCTAATTGGCTAATACTTTCGCGCCATAGGCCATTTGCGATGCCTTCCCGTCACATTTAAACCTGCAGTAAACGTCATAATAATTGCCAGGAAGATAGAAATAAGAATATGAAGGCATGCAAATATAATGAAGTTTATAATGAAACTGAGCAAGTTGAAACTGAATGAATGAGCAATGAAACTGAAACAAATTTATAATGAAAGGCCTTCGGCCTTTTCCACTGGGATTTTTTTAAACCAGCACACCTACCTTGCAAAAATGCTTTTCTTTCAGTCTTAAAAGTCGTGTCACGTCATACTTGTCGTGTGTCCTTCAATCACCCAAGTCTCGTCAAGGTAGTATATTTTGCGACTTGTATCTCGGTACAGTCTTATTGCCCCTAAATAACGTCTTCGCCACACAGCAATATCTCCCCTGGAGTGGTAAGTTTTCCTGTTGTCTTAATTTCATGTCGCGATGTTCCTATGCATCTAACACTCACACCTGTAATTTTAGGGCACATCTGTTCGACTTCTCTCACTGACAAAGACGGATTCTTCTCTGTGAGTGCATTAAACACATGCAACACAATTCTTTTTTCGCCGCTTTGTAAAGGTTTTCCCTTGCGATGCTTCAGCGAAAAACTGGCGCTAGACTCTGCCATTATACATATAATAAGTACACGCGCAATAAATGATCAATAAAATAACTTAGCTCGCACTCGGCATAGCACACCGTCGAATGTCGATATATGACTAATCCAGTTCAAAACAAGGTCAGTGATAAAAGTCATATATACAAATATGTCATCACTACTGCTAAATCACGTGCTATCGTGCCATGTGCTTGAGGACAAAGAAACCTCCTCTTTACTTCGTTTAAGAATTAACATGCATTTCAGATAAAACAACTCTGTTGCGTAATATATTTAATTCAAACAGATACGAAAACATAAATTTGACAATTCTCTTCCAACATATAAAGATATATCACCATGTTAAATAACGAACTAATTTTTACGGCACAATAGTCTGCACAACAGCAGCCAGTGAGATGTGATACGGTCACGTGACCGTTAAGGGATACGGGGCAAGCTTACGTGAAACAAGGATTAGTAATGATTATCCACAACAAAAACAAAAGAGAGGCCTGCCGTGGCCTAGCGGTTAGACCCTTGACTCTGACCAAGGCGGCCCGAGTTCGATCCCAGGCGACCGCATGTGAAAATTGTGTTGAACAACATAGCGCATTGCGGGTTTTCTCCGGGTTCTCCGATTTATCCCGTCATCATTCCACCAATTGCTCCATCATTATCTTCCGTTCATTCCATCATTCTGTCATCTAATTCTCTCAATCTCATACCAGACATTGGGCTGATCACCCATCCTGGGTTCTCTGTCTGATCCAAGTTTCTGTTCCTCAACCTGACGCCTAAAGGCATAAGGGATTGAGCAACAAGAATCCCCTAACACCACGATGGTGGCAGAACTAGGGAAGATACATTTTAGGAATAGGGAAAATGAGGGTCTTTGTAATGACAAATACTACATAAAGTTCTGTGACGTATATATATATAATTTACGTCCTCCGATGTTAAGTCATATGGAACTATAAATGAAATGGGTAAAATGATGCTCAAATGAATCCAAGGTCCATAGAGTTTAGAGCTACCAGACATTCATCTTTCAGGATGAGGGAAAATTCCGGGCAAAGTTATCCAGGTAACTCATCCTGACCGAGATTCGAACTTGTGAAATGTGAAATTGTGAGGTACACATGCTGCCACAAAGCTAAAAGGGCGTGCATGTCACTGCAATTCAACAGTGAACTATTTAAATAAAAGTAGCAATGAAACAGTGAAATAAACGATTAATTGAAATTAAATACAGGATAATTAAACTAAAACTGTAGCTACCTATTGCTATAATTAGGAAACAGGTATAAAGTATGGGTCTAATTATACGATATCCTCCCTTCCAATAATCATGTTCAACTACAAACCTATTTCCAACATCTAACAAAAATTTATGAAGGTGGGTTCATTAAACGAAGTAAATTACTCTTTACTGTTGACAGTTGAAGGTTTATTGTTGACAGAATTTAAGACTGTCCAATGTTGTAGTAGATTGTCAAAGAAAAAATCGTTTATTTTCCTACAGATAAAATATTTGATCAAGTTATCTGACCTTTCTAATTTTAGCTTAGATACGTTATATATCTTACTTTATTTTATCTCTTTTTTCTCTCTTTTTCTTTCCTTCTTTCTGTCCGTCCTCTCTTTTCTTCTTTCTTTCATGATGTTTGCATTACCCTCGTTAGGTGCACATAAAAGCTCCGTTCGGAAACAAGAGAGGTACGCTGTAGTTTGTTTAACAATGCTTTTCATGATAATTGGATTTCCTTGCACTATTTGTTAAAATTATACAACACAATTGGTTTCTCGCTAACTTTAACGGATTATCTTTAAAATTCTTCACTATTCAGCTATTATTGGCTCACCAAACTAACAGCACTAGTAGAAACATCGTCTTAATGAAGAGGGGTAAAGAAGACAACAAAGAAGCTATAACTTTCTTTAGTTTTGCTATTCCTTAATCTATTTTTTCCTCCTTCATTTTAATAAAAAAATTCGATTTTTTCACTTCAAGAAGTCTCAAAAATAATTGCGTATATTTAAGGTAGATAAAGACTATAAATTATGGCGTCCTTTGGTTTCGATGTGAGTGTATGTGTGTATGTACCTACATATATTTCTTTTCTCCTAGTTTTCGCCGTGTTTACGTTGCTTTACTGTTATATTTTGTCTTTTTTCACATATACACTGTATACATAAGCGCCCATGCCCAAAGCGAACCTCGGACCCACGACCCTCAACGTGGCTGAACGCCAGAAATATACTCTATAGCGACCAGGGCTCTGAGGACCGGAAAAACAAATAACTACATGACAGGAACCGAACAATGGACCTAAGATTGGAGCCACTTTGTTGCAATATTGATTTTATGAAGGCCAGATACAGGATGGAAAGATACATTTTATAAATAGACTATTCTGTAGACTTGTTTTAGGCTTACCTAGTATTCCTCACCGAATGAGGCAGCTTTAATGGAATGAGGAAGATTAGGTCAAAAAGCAAGGTGATGGAAAGAATTATGAAATATTTGCTCAGAATATGGAATTTGGATGATGAGAATGCCGTTAAACAGTGTTTGGTAGGACAAACAAGAATAAAGGGGAGAGAGACTTGGATATATAAAATTCAAAAGATTTTACAGGAAATAGGTATGGGTTCATTATTGTTAGATGGTGGCAGAATAGAAAAGGAATTCTAGAAAGAAGTATAAACAAGAATTGAAGATATTGAAAAACAAGAATTACGGGATAATCTTAATAACAAAAGATCTCTGAAATTATATAAAACATTGAAAAATGATTGGGGCAAAGAAAAATATTTTGACATCTGTGATAAAGTAGGAAGAGAAGGGTTAGCATGGTTTAGAACAGGAGTAATATTCTTAAGGGGCATATGGAATGGATATAAGGGAAGATGTCCAATGTGTTAAAAGGAAAATAGTACTTGGCATTATATTTTTTACTGTTATAAAACAAAATATTGGAGAGACGAATTTCTTTTGCATAAGTGGAAAAAACATACTAAATGAAATAAGAGGCAAAAGAATCTTGAATTTAAGAGCAGAGGAAAACATAATAAAACTGGAAAAATTTATTGGCAAGGTAAGACAAAAATGGCTTTGGAAAATAGGGAAGACTAATGATAAAAAGTAGGAAAATAGCAGAAGGTATCAAGGGAAACAAAAATCCAAATCCCAAGTTTTAAAATGCTCCATTATATACAACCTGGGTAAACTATAATGTGGCATGGGAAAATGCAACCCCAAAACGAGAAGTATGTTAGATTTTGTATATATTGTATATTAAATATGTTATATATATGAAGTTGTATATGCCAGATATTGTAATAATACATAGGAAATAAACTAATTAAACTATCGATTTTCTGCTGCGTTCATATCGTAAGTATTTATGCTTTTATTTTTGTGAGTAGTATTTATAGGGCACTATAGTTATTGTTCCGTATTTTTGACATGTTGACAGCAGTTGATTATACAAGATTTTCAAATGTAGGCAGCAAAGTTTAAGAAGATTAGAGTTGTCCTGAAGCACTATTGGAAACAAGATTATAAAGCTCAAAAAATATATAAAGTCCAAGCTGGAACTGTTGTTAGTTAGTGATGGTTCCAGCGTTGCATAATGGTGACGAAAACATTTACAACTTCTAGAAGATCCAAGATATATGATATTGAGAATAAAAGCAGAGTTTTGGAAGACAACGAAGCACTCATAGATTGTTACAGGAGCTTAGTGCTTCAAAAGATGGCATATCTACATCGTTATATTAAATTACTTAACGATCGTTCAGAAGAGTAATTTTGTATCATACTAATTTAAATTTGTCCAGGCTCAACAAAGTATCCACTTACCGATAATTTTTGGGATGATAGCTTCATCAGGGGAATTGTCACATATGGTATATTACTGCAACCCCAACGCCTCGAAAGCAGTGACTCAGTACGTGTCTACTTGCCTCAAAACAATAATATGTACTTGTTTGGTAACATTTGCAGTTGTGATTCATGCAATTTTTTTCAAAATGGAGTGTAGCCGATACGGATCTTTATTCTTGACACCTGAAATAGGTTTATCAAGTTTGAGGCAGAAGTACCTGACATTATTTAATAGAAACAAAACTATTTTCCCGCACGACAATACGAGAACCTTGTACAGCTCAAAAAACAGTGAAAAAAAATTAGGAATTGTAAAGAATCGAACTGGTACCAGATTAGGTATATAGCCCTGATCGTGCAAAATTAGATTACCATATCTTTAGATCCATGGTCCATTTACTGCATGGAAGGCATTTTACAAACACTCAAATAGTAAAAATGATATCAACGAATTCTTGGCACCAAAATCCAGAAATTAGTACCTGAGTGGACTAGTAAACCTCGCTGCAAAATTCAGGGCAATAGAATCTAATGGTCCTTAATTTAAATATTACAATCCGTTCATGTAATAACACATTTGAAATAAAGTATTTCATATAAACCAACATTTTTATGAAACCCCTGTACTAAAGGTAACCCGAACCGTGGAATTACCTTCAGAAAAGCCTGAAAACTATCAATAATAGTACACTATAGGTTCCATTTATCTGCAGAAAGTCAAAACTGGGTGTGGAGAAACAATGTGCAAAAAATTGTAAAGCAAAAAGAAGCAGTACCACACTAACCATTTGAAGGTCCGGGACAAGGGGTCGCCGATGAAATGTAACAAAAGCGCTAAGCGCTACCTGAACATAAATGAAGTCCCACTTTATATACCTCGAAATAAAATTAACTCAGGAAAAGTGTGTACATACTGTCTTGGAAAGCGATTACAGGTATACAATGAGAAACTAACGCCTACTGTCCTAAATATGACGATATTACCGTACCATCCAATACACACACCCAGTGACAGTGATTACCACTGTGCATTAGTTTACTTTATTCACATCTGAACACCACCATCAGTTTTGCAATAGTAACATCTAATTTTTGATACATGTATTACTGAAAAAAAACTTTTTAGTTCCTAACCTCAAACATATTTGCCTTTCTAATTTACAGTTTCAATACATTTTTATCCACAACCAATATATAGATTAAAATAATAAAATATTATTTGATTTGAATATTTTATACTTTTGTTCAATATGTACTGTTTTGTCATATCTTTATTACAAATATTTCGTAAGTATACACCTAAATGGAAGAAATATGAGATGTTTAAAACTTCCCTTGTTGACAGTTATGCGAAATATATAATATTCTTTAAGCTCTACAGACAGTTCAACAATGCGTTTGTTTATTCTGTTTCATATTATTTTTATCTGCTGCTTAATCAATTGTCTTCCACCCAAAACCTCCATAGCCTATTTTATCGGGAATACAAGTTTTGTAGGTTCCTTAAATCCAGATAAGTAGATTCTTTAGAAAAATATGGTCTGCCCATACTTTCGCGCGCACGTGTGTGTGTGTGTCTGTGTGTGTGTCCGTGTGCGTGTGCATGACTGTGTGCACGTGTATGTACGGTGTGTGTATGTGTACGCGTGCGTGTGTGTGTGAGTGTGTATCTGTGTGTACGTGTGTGCGTGTGTGTGTGTGTCTGTGTGTCTGTGTGGGAGTGTGTACATATGTATGAGTGTCTACGACTGTGTGATTGTGAGGACATGTGTGCCGTGAGCGTGCGTGTATGCATGTGTGTGCGAGAGTGTGCACGTGAGTGTACATGTGTATCTGTGCGTGTACGTGTGTGTGAGTGTGCACGCGTGTTTTACGCATGTTTCAGTTTGTGTGTACGTGTGTGTACGAGTCTGTGTGTGTGTGTGTGTGTGTGTGTGTGTGTGTGTGTGTGTGTGTGTGTGTGTACGCGTGGGTATGTGTGTTCATACTTGTGTGTACTTTTGTGCTCGTGTTTGTGTGTGAGTGTGTATGTACTTGTGTGTTCTTGTGTATACTTTTTATGTGTGTACGAGTGCGTACATTTGTGTATGAGTGTGTACATTTGAGTGCATGTGTGTATGTGTTTGTACCTGTGTATGTGTGTATGAGTGTGTACATCTGTGTGCTTGTGTGTACGTGTGTTCACATGCGTGTTTGTGAGTGTGTTTCTGTGTGCATGTGTGTGTTAGTATTTCTGTGTCTTGAACAACATAAATTCGTTAAATGCCAAATTTCATCATCTTCCCAGAATGCGAACGCGAAGTTTACAAAAAACACCGCCACCCCACAAAAAACACTGACCGTTCCATAAAATATTTTTCTAAATGTTTTATTTTTTCATAAATTCCTCTAACGTTTCTTATGAAATAACAGATGTCTAAGGGTTTTTCATGACATAAAATATGTGTGTTAAATTATCTAAGAACAATCTTAGAAATCGAAGACTCCTGGATAACTGTAGTAGCTACAGCAGAAGTTTCATTAAACATTTAAAATTGAAACCTGCAACTGAATTCGTGTTGGCAACATTGACGCTAAGAGCTATATTATCAGCAGCGGCCACACCTTTCATTGGCTGGAATAGAGTTCGATGCCACCCCGAATCAGTTCACCTTAAAGTTAAACCAATCAGAGACATCAATTACCTTTCCCATGTGGAGAAGGCACGTGATAGGAAGTGGTTTCGCTTTACTGCTGTAAACACTCTAGTTATGTTGTCAGTTAAATTATAAAATGCACTATAAATGCAGATTCGCTTATTTTCAGTGAAACGTTTTAATGTTACGTTCTGCTAAACATTTGTAGGTACATACTAAACCGCAGTCACGGAGTAACAAGCCTGAATATTATCTAAGCAAATATTGTGTTAACATCAGTTGCCAGAATGTTAAAGCATCAGCGAATCCTAAGAGTCAAAAGTTGAACTGTGGATGGAGGCAGAGTAAGGAATGTCAATAAAAAATAAAACGCCGACCGACCCTCTGCCGCCGTCGTCGCCGTCGTTAGCATTTCTAGACACTAAATATGTAAAAGAGGCAGTAAACGGCGTCACTTCGCAATAAAATAAGCAGTAAAGGATAAATACGATGCTATGAACTAACTGCTGAACCATTTCCCACCCTCAAATCGAATTCCGTTTGGGAAGTGTGCTTATTGGAGACAACTTGATAATAGATAAGGCAACATCTAAGTCCTGATGAACTTAGCTTTGATTAAATAATCGCACTGTAATTTGTGCTTAAAGAAATGCATTACTTGAAAATCTCAGAGAAGTGTTCTTTTTCCCTTTTTATAATATTAGTATAAATTATGAACATTGTGTTGTCTCTCTTTCCTACGAGGCATGTCCGTAAAATAAGCTCTCCAATTTTATGTAATATAGAAAACATCTTTATTGTCAATGAATGTTACATTGATGGAAAGGCGGAACTTACAGCTATTTTTCAACGTAATCACCATTACGATCGATGCACTTTTGCATGCGCTGTGGCAGTTTTTGTATACCCTTGTCATAGCGCTCTCCCGCCAAGTTGTGCAGGTAGCGCTCAACTTCGTTTTTCAAATCATCGTCGGTCTGGAAATGTGTTCCACAGAGGTGTGACTTCAACTCAAGAAACAGTTGATAATCAATAGATGCTAAGTCACTGTAGGAGGATGGGTGAGGATGTCCCATCTGAACTGTTCCAGGAGATCAGTCGTTTATGGTCTTTATGGTGAGCATTTTGGGGACCCACTTCGCACATATCTTGCGATAATGCAAATATTCGGTCAAAATCTTGTCAATCGTGGTCTTACTGACTTCGGGGATAAATTCGCACAGCTCACGAACTGTCACACGCCGATCTTTAAACATTTATTGCTCCACTTTTGCAATTGTTTCGGCTGCAACCGAAGGCCGACCAGAACGCTGTTCGTCATGGACGTCTGTACGTCCGTCTTTGAACTCTCTGACCCACTTTCGCACGTTTCTGACGTCCATACACTGTGGCCCATAGACTTCGCATAACTGACGATGAATTTCAGTGGAGGTAGTGACAAACGGATCACTGCACGCAACTCGCTCTTGGCGGCGGAAGTGATAGTAAGCTACATCGCAAACGGCTGCCCAGCCAAGACTAATGGTTACAACGGGTTGTTTGTGATGGTGATTTGAAGGGGTGAAATAAAGCTACACGCCAGTGTTGCCGGGTCTCGCGTAATAGTGTTCCTCACGGCTCCAGCGCCTTTGAGACCTTACTTTACGCACACACCTCGTATAAGGTAAGCGCGGGTGAATCGGATCAAAATTTTGAAAATCTTTCATAAAAGTTCTACTTTTCATATAAACATAAAAGCGTTTACCTTATTTTGAAGCCTGGAAATTTTAAATTATGTTACTGCTAAGTTTTTCGATGAATTTTCTGTATACTTCCTTTTTCACTTTTATTCTGAGCGGAAATAAGTCCTAATCGCCCGCAGTTGTACGATGAATAACATTGGAATAGCGGACGAATTGGGGTGGAAAGAAAAACGCTAGAACGTTCAATTTCAGTACATAATGTAGGCATGAAAACAAAATAACATATTTCTACACTTTATTCATATATTTATGCATCTCACACACATTTTTCACATATGAATTGCTTCTTTCACCATTCTCCATTTTTTCTGCTCTCATTTGAGCATCGTTTCAGCCATTTCATTCATCGTTCTATATGACTTATCGTTGGAGGACGTAAATAACAAAAAAGTTCTGTATTTGCCGGCTTACCTTAATCCACTTCTCCCACTGTTGTATTGGTATTTATTTTTGCCAGTTTGCAGCACTGATTAAATAACTATCATAACAACAAGGAGGATTATGGATGTGAGAAAGTCTGTATTTTGCTACTGTAAAAGTCTCTGGAGCAGTTTCAATGCACATTCGTTAAAAATATGTCTTAAACCAACTTAAAAAATAACAAAATACCAGAAATGAAACAATTACGTACCTCCTTTCTGGGAAAGATGCTCTATTTCTCTCTTAGACCGGTAGTTTACTTCTTTATTCACAAAGGTAATTCCAAATCAACAATACACTAACGTCCCCTAGCGACCAGATTTTGGAAAATTAATGCAAGTCGCACGCCACTCGGAATCACCCGCACTTGCCTTATAATTTTGCAAAAGCTGCTTTGGTTATTTGAAATATTTCAAGGCAGTTGTTTTAATGTAATTAGGACAGAATAATTATATGGAGATTTTGGTAAAGAAGATCGTGTCATTGTTACACATCGGACTGTTGATGTGGTGCTGAAGATTTCACTCTATTTACATCGAACATGGCTTTCAGACTTAACCTCGGAAGCTGCTTTCTGTCATCGGAGCCATCTGACTTCATCCGCCCTAGAGACCCTTCTGTCAGGTCACGGTACCCCGAGGCTGTTGAATCTGTCCCCTTTGATGATACTTCCTCCAGGAAGAAGAATGTCACCCTGTACCCTAACTTACATGTGTATCCCTCTTGTTTTTCTATTAAATGTCTACTCATTGTTAGGACCTGAAATATGCAAATTCAATCCGGTCATTCGATGTTATTTAGTATTTTTATAGATTTTTTAGATTTTGCAGCAGTATTTTATTGCACTTTGCGTCCTTATTTAGTAATTTTCTTGCCTATATATCAGTACACTTTTATATTATTGAAATTTTATATAACGATAATTCTTCCATCAGAAATTTCATTATCCAACTGAGAAATAGGAGTAATTTCGCATGCTCTTTAATCACGTTCTCAGAAAAGGGTTATACTTATTTAATAATTACTCCAGAAAGGGTTGCTTATGGACGGGTATTTTCAGAAGATCAGAACTAGGAACCATACAGGACAGTTTTCCGTTCTTCGTATTAATAAAAGGTATAGCCAAGCTCCTTTTGTCTGCTTTATGTGTTTCACGGGTTTGAAGTTCCCTTCCTTTTATGAATTTTGTATAGGTAATATGAAAACTCGAAAGACCTTTTGCTGAGGATTTTAAAACTACCTTCTTAATTTTCTTTTCAGATTCTTCAAACTAAAACATAGCTCTGACTATACTTCCTCTCCTGTGCGTACAACGAAATGTAAAACACTTTTAACACGAAGAAGACAGAAACGTGAGGTTTTGTAAGAACCGTCTGCAGCAGAGTGAATTGGAAAATGCTCATGAATGCAGCAGATTTATTATCAACTGGCAGACTGTGTTCCCGTTATTGCTTTAAATGTGGAGATTTTTCTGCCTCTCCGTCCTTCTCACATTTCACTGTCTTCTCCTTTTCCTAATCTCCCTATTTATTAACTTCTCTCCCTCTTCTCTCTCTCACGTTATTCTCTCATCTCTTTTCTCTCCTTCCCCTCCATAAACCACACCTCTCTTCTCTCCTCAATGTGTAATTTACAAGCCATATGATGATGGAACACCGTTAGTAAAATGAATTCTCTGAGTGTTAATTTAACACACTGAAAGGTTTAACGGTACACAAACTTGTGGCTTGTTATGTAATCGAAACTGCACTATTTCTGCAGGTAATTGCTTCACTTATGTAAATAATAGCAACGGAAAATTGTTGCAAATGCTTAAATATTTATTCTGTTGAACTTTTGTAAGTACCAAAACTGCTCTTACAAAATTTATTCTCTCTCTCAATCACTCTTATTTCATTCTTTCCCTTTCTTTGTAATTCTCGAACTCTACCACTCTCTTCCTCCCTCTCACTCTCTTCTCTCCCCCTCTCCTTTTCTCCCCCTCCAGCACTCATACCTTTTCGGCCAGATGGGTATTGGCGCCTCAGTAGGCCTCAACTATTGATCTCAAGGTCACCGGTTCAGACGTCGCACAGACCAACGGTTTTTAAATGCAATAACCATATGTCAGTAGTTTTTTTTACGTCCTCCAACGTTAAGTAATATTGGATGATGAATGGAATGGGTGAAATGATGCTCAAATGAGCCCAGGGTACATAGAGCTTAGAGTTACCCGACATTCGTCTTTCAGGATAAGAGAAAACCGCGGGAGAAACCTTATCCAGATAACTCACCCTCACCGAGATTCGAACTCGGGACCTCCTGAACGTGAGGCAAACATGCTACCACCACGCTACCGAAGCGGGCACAGTAGATTTACTAGCATCTAATTGCGGAACGAAAATTCCGACACACCGGCGGAGTGTATAGGATCCTGGCAACTGACAGCGTAGATAACAGACAAGATATTCTATTTCTCTTCGGCCTTTCTTCCATTATGCTATTCTTTTTCCTCTTCTCTTCCTTTTTGCCCCTTCTTTCCTACTCCTTCCTCCTCACATACTCTCCCATTCATTGCCCGCTTCCGTTCCCTCTTCCTCTATGTGTAGCATAGCTCTGCAGTGGTTTGGAAATTTGTAAATAAAAGGGCTTTTAGAAGGATATATTTAAAATCAAAACATAAATTCGGAAATATCTCAATTCGAGATAAATGGTTATGTTGCATGAATAGTGTTAGCCAAAAATTTGTGTACCTTCTTAAATATGTTGTATATAACCCAATTTTTCAGCATCAACATTTTATAAACTTCTGCAATGTAATGTTATAAAAAAAGAAAGAACTTAACATTAAGATAGGTATTTTGAGTTTTTTATTTCAAGCCCCATTATGAGCTCCCCTTTAAGGAAAGTGTGACTAGGATGCCATACTGCATATTCTAAAGTATGTTAACTAACATGTTTCACAAAACGGATTCGTCAGCTTGGCAAAAATACTAGGCTCAAAAAATTGGGCAAATCCTATTTTCAACTTCCAACATTACAAACCAACTCTCCTGGGCATCTCTAGACAACGTTTCTACATTTATACTATGCGATCCACAGACAGCGTTCAGAAATTACTTCTAGCACATTTTCAACTCTAACCTGCATATTTAAGCCTTTCAGCTAAAACTTTATACAGTTAACCTACACAATACAACCTGACAAGCTTCTAAAAACTACTCCACGTTAGATATCACTTTTTTTATATCTAGAAGAAGTAGGTATTCTATTCCACCCAAAACTTTGACATAGAGATTTCACTTCAAATATGTTTTGAGGCCCACTGAATAAATATAAGAATTTTAGGTAATAGGTGTATGTTTGTTTGTGTGTGTGCGCGCGCGCGTGTGTGTGCGTGCGTGCGTGTGCGCGTGCGTGTGCGTGTGTGTGTGTAAGAGAGTGCGAGAGAGCGCTCAAAAATGAAAACTGGGATAAATACAAAACCTGATACTTCAGTTCATCTTCCAACGATACGACATGAAGATTTCCCATCCAAACTATTTTATGTACCAAAAGTTTTGTTATTTTCAACAAAAAGATTTTCATGAGAATTTCCGATCCCAACCTATGCTGTACATGGAAAATGTTTTCAAAATTTTTATTTTCTCTAAAATGACTCTAACTGCTTTGTAACATGACAAAAGAAATGTGTCTTCTTTCTGAATCACCTAATTCGCATAAGTAAACCGTAATAGAAAAAAGCAAATTGTAACCACACAATTTACCTGTGCAAAATAATATGTCGTGATGTTAGTCATTTTCCAGATATCCCTTATTATTTAATTTAAATTTTCAAATATCTTTCAGGTGAAAAGTCGCCATTCCTCCCCCCCCCCCTGAGTTCACGGTAAAAGAACGGAATTGTTAAGTGATCACTGGTGACCCACTTTTAAAACATTTTGCTATCATTTAAGCCTACACTATTTCTCTAATCACCTTGCATCTGCAAAGAATTGTGTAATAAAACCAATTAATGTATCTATTCATTGACAGTTGGCCACATTGTGTTTGAAGGAGCTGGCGAAACTATTCAGTAAGAGTTAGGTGTGTAGGTAGCCAGCAACAACAAGCATTAGAACACGGAGGGCTGCAATTATTTTGTCGTAATTTGTTTAGCGTGTAAGTTCTGAATAAACTCAGCCAACATTTTTCATACATAGGTGGTCTGAAAAGTTTCCGACCTAATAAAGATGACTTTTTTTAGAATTGTTTATTTTCTATTTTTCAACATAGTCTCCTTGTAACTCTACACACTTCTCCCAGCGATGCTCCCCTCTCTGTAACCTGTCCAAAAGGTACTCGGCGTTTTTCTGCAAAATAAGTGTTCACGAAGGAGATTGCCTCTTCATTTGACGAAAATCTCTGTCCTCCGAGCGCAATTTTCAGATGAGGGAATAAAAGGAAGTCGCTTGGGGCTATGTCTGGTGAGTAAGGCGGATGGTCGAGCACTTCAAACCATAATTCGTGGATTTTTGCCATTACAACCGCTGAGGTGTGAGATGGTGCGTTGTCTTGGTCAAACAGGACTTTCTTTATCTGCGAATATGGCCGTTTTTCCTCAGGTTCTGCCTTCAGCTTGTCAAGTAATGATGTGTAGTATGCTCCTGTAATGGTTTTCCATTTCTCAACATAATCGACAGTCGCCATCACTTTCCCAGCCGAAAAACAGTTTTTGCTTATTTTGGAGCCTGTTCCCCCTTTGCAGTCCACTGTTTGGACTGTATTTTTTTAGGGCTATAATGGTGTATCCAAGTTTCTTCTACAGTAATGAATCGGTACCAAAACTCAGATTTATTGCACCTCAACTACGCCGACAGAACGTTGGAAATGTTCATTCGAACAGGTTTTTGGTTTAACGTGAGCAAATGCGGCCCCCAACAGGCGGACAGCTTTCTCATGCCTAAATGTTGATTTAATATGTGACAAACCCATTCTTTTGACATGTTCATGGCCTCTGCTATCCCTCATTTTAATTCGGCGGTCGTCTAGGCACCTTTCTGTGAACTTTTGCGATGTTTTCGTCGGTAGTTGCAGTTTTGGATGTCTCAAACTTTCATCGTGTTCCAAGCTCTTACAGCCACGTTTAAATTCAGCTGCCCAAAATTTCACTGTGGTAAATTATGGTGCGGAGTCCCCAAACAGATAATTCAACTCATCTTTGATTTGCGTACGCATATTGCCCTTCAAAAACAAATATTTAATGACAGCTCGATGCTCGATTTTGTCCATTTTCATAAAAACACTCACAAAAACTTACTCAAACGACTGTTACATAACAACTGAGTGCCCAATATGGCTGAACCTTTGGTGAGCAGCTGTCAACAGATGGACATCGAATTTCACCAGCTTTTATTTACGAGTGCTGCCATCTTCATTTTGAGGTCGGAAACTTTTAGACCACCCTCGTATGTGACATATAGAAAGTGTTTAAGTAAATGATAAAATTGTAGTAGCATTGAGATAGTAAATAAATAGGTCACGGCAACATTACAGCTACCCGTTTTTCTGGCAATTCACTAACTCTTCTTCATACAGTCCACTTAGGTCGTGAGTTCTTTGATTTGACGACCACGCCCCACACCACGACGGAACAGCATCCGTATATATTATATTACAGGTATGCTTTGTTGGTTAACGATGCTGTCAATTGCCAGGTGTGCCGCCAGTGTGCCGAAATTTTGGACCCTAGGGGATTTCTTTTAATGCCAGTAAATCCACTGACATGGGGCTGTCGCTTTTAAGCACATTTAAAGACCATCGGAGTGGGGCGGTTTTGATTCCGCAAACTTGGGTTGCCTAACCAACAAAACCATACGACCGACAAAATTCCTATCTCGATTAATATAAAGAAAAATGTAAGAATGGTTTGTTGAAGAATTGTTAGAGAAAGCTATGTGAAGGTAACACATCACATTTCAGGGTATAAGTTACCATTTATTTATTTTCCTGGTTATGCAAAGAGCATAGAATTACAAAACTAACTCTTAGCGATCAGCTAAGTATGCTTTTAAAGTGATTAGTGATGAAAGTTGATAGAAGCAGTTTTGTAATTTTTGTAAGCTGTAATTTATTTCTCATCTTTATTTTTACATCATCAACTGGAATACAAAATCAATATTACAATTATAAAATCCATACTTGAAAACACCAAATATTCCTAAATCCTGAAAATACTATCATCTTGCTTGTGCCCACCTCGGTAAAGTAGATGGTAGCATCTCTGCCTCACGTTCAAGAGGTCCCGAGTTCGAATCTCGGTCAGGGTGAGTTACCTGCGTACGGTTTTTCCGGGGGTTTCCCTTACCCTGAAAAGACGAATGTCGGGTAACTTTATGCTCCATGGACCCCGGACACATTGAGCCTAATTTCACCCATTTCATTCATCGTCCGATATGACTAAATGTTGGAGGACGTAGGTAAATTACAAAAAAAAAAAAAAAAAAAAAAAAAAAAAAAAAGTCTTGCTTGCCACTGAATAATATTTCGGTCCCCATACACCTAACCCTAGGTTTTTGTGTATTTGAGGCCCTCTACGCCTTTTTACACATTTTGCAATTTCACCTATCCTAATCTACATCTTTGTCTTGATTGTTCCTAGCTATTTCTCTTTAACTTTCCCTAAATAATTATCTATATTTCTCCTGTGATTTTCCCCTTTCACTGACAACATTTTTCTAATTACTACTTCGCCCTCCAGATTGTCCCATTTACGTAGCCAAGCCTGCTCTCTCCAATCTTTTTTTGACTACAATATAATATACAGTGGAGGCCTACATTCTCTTCTCTACACAATGGACATGTATCTGGCTCCCTCTCTTGACCTATAACCTTTCAAGTTTCTCACTCCTGTTCTCGCCCAAGCAAACCTTCTCGCCATAAGTTATTACATATGTCAATATATTCTTCCCTCCCCCAGGTTGTTTTTATTTCTCGATATAATCTCAGTGAGCTATTGTCACTTGTACTGGGAAAAATGTCTTGTCTGTCAATATCCTCTAATCTTAACTTCTTTCCAAAAGCCTCTATACCCATACTCTGCATTTATCCAAGAATGAACCATACCTATCCGCTTCAACATGTCATTCACTTTATATGTCCAAGATCCTCCCCAGTTACTTCTCCTTTGAATATGAAAACATTCTTTAATAATATTGCCATCTTCCAAATTAGCGATTCTGTATAAATATTTCATTGCCCTTGACAAGACTTTAATTTTAGTAGAATGCCTGCCCAGTTCCAATTGTGCTGTCCCATTAGGTGATGCTATCGGTAATCCCTTACAAAAGGATCTGTGCACTTTATCAGTCTCTCTCCAAGCCTCATGTACTTCCCATAACTCTGATCCATGTAACATTCTATTTTCTATTACTGCTGTATAAATCCTCTCCAACCATTTGACATTTACATCTGGCTGTTTACTGTAACATGATCTTATCGCCCTCATGGCCATTTTACCTTTCTCCACAGATAGAAGTAGTTTGTATGTCATATGGGTATATTGTACTATACTTTAAACCTATATTTAAAGAATAAATATTACCTACAATGGTAAAAATATATAAAAATTAACGAGAAAATGGCTGTAAATAAGTGTAAACAAAACAACTATAATTGTAATTTTAATGTTTAGTCTAAGAAACATAAAATTTTGAAAATTAGCGTAGTAAATAAAGGTTTCGTAATCTCAACTGACAACTAAGCATCGTGATTTGTGATGGCTAGTTTTTTGGAGTCTTGAGTTGCGGAAAGACTGCGCCATGTTGTTGAAAATGAGTTTGAACTTTTTTTAAGTGTTGAGCGTATCGCCATCTTCCAGGCATGGTCTCTTAATGAGTGTAAGGGTGGCTAGTATACGCATCAGGGAAATCAATACACAGCATGGTGGGGATGCCACTGATCTGCTCACACCTTACCTTCTTCACAGCCTTCCTCGCTTTTACTCATCACTCATGTTATAGAAACCAACAAATTACCCTATTTCTTCTACCTCTTACCTTTGTTTGATATTAATAATCACCATTGGAAATAAAGGATGCATGTTGAGGTCTCCCTAACAAAAAATAGATAATATATGTGTTGTAATCACATGACTTTCTCTGTTCTTGTACAAACTATTCTTACCAATACTACTCCACCCTCTAGAGTACGTGGTGTAAATCACGTGATAGGAGCTGATTTCACTTTACTGTTGTGAATTGATTATAAAATACGCAAGTGGAATATGTGAATGGATAAGCGATAATCGAATGTTTTGTGATGGCTTTGATAAAACGTTTGAACCATTAATCACAGAACATCATGCACTCAAAATAAATCATTAATATAATAAACAGAGTAAATTAATAGTAAAACTTTTAAGTTTGTGGCACCACCTTCTTTCTAACGTCTGATGACATAATTATCAAAGCTGTAAGAATCAGCCAACCGGTAATAGATACACTCCAAAAGAGTATAGTGGTTGTCAACTTATAACAATCAATTTTTGTGAAATCGATACTTATGTTGAGATTATTCTGATGCTTAAGAAAGTAAATTAAGAATTTAATATGTTTGCTATATTGTAGTGCGGCATACCCGCATGTCAGATTTCAATTGGTTGATGTTTAATTTTGATTTGGGTTCTAATTGGAGCTATGAGATCTCTTGTTCTTCAGGTGAATGGTTGTAGGAAATGGATTTGTTGTTTGTTGGCTGCTCAGTTGTCTCAATAATACACTGGTTCGTTGAAAAAAATTGATTTAATTCTCACTCAGTTCGTTGATTCAGACTGATTGGTAGCGGTGACCACCTGTTACTCAACTTCCCAACAGAATTCTCTTAATTCTTTATACGGCGAATACTTTGCTATTATAAACTTCTTCTGCTGCTTCGCTCACGCTGGTTGCGTTATTCTCGACTTCCCTACATTTCGGACTTAGAAATCTTTACTACCTCTTCTTCGTGCGCAATAACACGTCTTTTCCCTCTTAGTATTACTGTAGAAGTGATCTTTCGTCTACTCTGCGATTCCGTTCGTACTTTATTCTGATCCCTACTCTAACCCTTATCACATGACCAAAATAACTCACCCTTCTTCCTATTTCTCAAATCTTACATTATTATTGGTTTCTCATTTTATTTCGATTCTTCTTTATTGGTTAGCAAAACTCATCGAACTCATTGACGTTACATCCCACCGTGAGTTGGGATACGCCTACCCTGGGCTCTTTGTAACGGTATACATCGTTATCGCCACAGCGAAGTAAATCCTTTTAGGTCTTACGCCTGACCGCATCTTGAAAACCTTATTGTTCCTACACATTTTTGCTTATAGTTCTCAGACATTGAACCTTTCCTTAAACAAAGAGGCTAACGGTCACCTCTTCCTGTCTCCCCGACTTGTGTTCAGATTTTACAGAAATATTTTCTCTCCCTTACATGGATTCTAGCATGTTAGTTGTCTTAAATTATATTCTTCCCATCTTATTCTTAATTAAACCGCTATTTTAATCACTACTCTAATTTCATTCTGATTTCATATTAATATAACAATATTTTATATTAGTTTAGCAAAGCATTTTCATTAATTTATCTTCTTTTTTAATTCTCGTGATTTCAATTCATTCGCCGCCTCCTAATCGCTGTCTGATACTGCGGTTACATAATGCCCGTTTGACAAAAATGAAATACCCCTTATTTAAATTTTGTCAAACCCCCGTCATGACATTTCCTCCTTAGATCTTATAATTTCTCATTCCCTACTCGAGACATTTTTCGGTGGTCACCGTTTCCCTCATCTTCATCAGTGTGTTACTTTATACACATAGAATGGTCAATATGGTACATCATATACATAGAATTATAGATATGATACATTACGTACATAGACAAGTACACTGTCGTATATGTGGTTATTACCCTATATACAAATAACATTCGTGATACCTCAACTATATATACACTTCACTGAATTATCCTTGTCTCACTTGACATCAACTTGATTTTACCTTATTACATTCCTTAAGTACTACATTAATGTTACTATATTACAGTTTACAATATTACATTTTACATTCAATGATTTTTTTTTTTTTTTTAATATTATTATATTAACTTATTGGGACGTTTATTTATCTTTCAGTCCTTCACCGTAAGAACATTCGTCCTCACATTGCGTAATGATGTCCAAATATGGTTACCTCTACCTGCACTCAGTTGTCTACCTGTAATCAGGTGTTTCGTTTACCTGACAGTAAACATTGGCAGTTCATTGTCCTGTCTTTCCACTGCACTTTTCACTCTCAACTTTCTTTCACTTTGTCACGCCTAAGTCTGTGACCTTTACAATAACAACATAGCCTTTTGGCACATGAATACATCAGTACTTATACTATATTTACATTTCACAAATTATTTTTTTAAAGATCTTTCTAACATGTTCATTAGCTGTGGTTATTCTTATTACATTATCATTTTTGTTTGTGCACAGGAATTTTGGAACTTGCAACTCCCACGCAGTGTTTGAATTTCAAACGAAAACGTTACCCGTACTAATTATATAACTTTTACTTGGTATTTTTTTTTACATCTTCGTATATATAATTTCAATCACATTTACACAGGTGATTTTTGGGTCTGCTCTGTACTGTTTACAACGTTTTTCTGACGATAAGGCCTTATTAGGGAGATGTTATATCTACCTATTGGTTTACCATTTCTTGGGTGTATTAGGGCATACGCTCTGTCACCAAATATTTTCTCAATCCGGTATGGGCCTTTCCATAGCATATATAGCTTTCTAGTCTTTTTTCCTAACAAATCTGACTTGTCGAACGATTTCACTAGAACTAAGTCGCCGACCTTTGGTTCCCAATTCTTCTTATACCGCATTTTCTTTGCGTTTCTTTTCTCTACTTTTTCCATTATTCTTTTAACAGCATTTTGGATCCGTTCTCGATCTGTCTCGGTTGTCACTTGTATACTTTCCGGAACACCCTCTATTATTGGTTCCGGTGTTAAATTCCTATGCAATTGGATAGGAGCATATCCTGTGGTTAAATTGACTGAATTATTGAATATAAACTCAATATAGTTGATGTGGTCTGGCCAGGTAGTCTGTTTCAATGAGCAAAGGACTCGGAGATGAACACCTAGGTCTTTCATTACGCGCTCGCTTGGATTAGAGCACGGATGGTACGACGTTGTGTTATAGATGCGAATTCCGGCATCCTGAATGGTGTGCACGAATCGTCTTCCATGGTGTATGGACGCGTTATCTACTAATAGTGCTTTCATCTTCCCGTATTTGACTATATAGTCTTTCACTATTTTATTCGCGCATGCTGCACTTGTTAATTTCTTGAGAGGGTATATTTTCACAAATTTCGACATCACGTCGATAAGTACAAATAAATATTTTAATCCTCCTCTTCCTGCAGGGAGTGGACCATATGCATCCGCTGCAACTAATTCTAATGGTTCCTTCCTGGTGATGGATACAGGGGGTCGATCTATCTTATAATTTAATGATTTTGCCCTCTGGCAGATGTCACATGTAGATATAAAGGTCCTAACTTTCTTGCCTAATCTAAATATGTATAAATGGTTGCTTATGGAAATCATTGTCTTCTCAACGCCAGCATGTATAAGAGCTGTGTGGTAAGCAGAAATCACTAACTCTTCCAGCGCTGCGGGTATATATGCTTTCCAAGCAGGTTTGGGAACACCCTGTAACTTATACAATACGTTATTTAGCACTCCGTATTTCTGTGAATTTGCTTGTTCTATGGGCAATGCCTTTTCCATAATTTGTTTTAATTTCCAATCCTGGCGTTGTAATTCCGACAATCTTCTCATCTCCTTTGTTAATTTTATACTGAAGGTTACATCCATCTTTAACACTGGTAATTCTGTACCATGACTACTGATATTTTCTGGAAGATTCCCCTGTGGCTTTATACGTGAAAGCATGTCACTAAAGATGTTAAGACTTCCCTGTATATGTTTAATCTCTGGGTTGTAAGCCATGATCTCGTGGATATATCTCGCAATTTTTGTACTGGTCAATTTGCAATTTCGTATAAATGATAGGCTGATATGATCGGTGAATATCACAATCCTTTTATTATATATATATTGTCTAAATTTACAAATGGCGTAGTACATAGCCGTAATTTCCTGTTCTGTTATGCAAGCAATTTTTTCGGTTTTCGTTAACCCTCGGGAGGCTGTGGCTATGACCTTTAATTCTCCAGTCGGTGTCTCTTGGGCTAAAATAGTTCCTAACGCCACCATGGAGGCATCCGTGTATATGAGATAAGGTAAATCTGGATCAGGCCATGTCAATAATACGGATTCACTGAAGAGTTCTTGTAATCTTTTAAAAGCATTTTCTTCTACCATAGTCCATCGCCATTTTCTATTTTTTTCCAGTAGTGCTCGCAACGGTGCGGCTTCCTTTGCATAGTTTATCAGGAACCTTGATTGGTATCCAAGTACACCCAGATAACGTTTTACTTGTTTTGGTGTCTTAGGTCGTGGTATTTTCAAAATGGCTTCCACTCTTTCTGGATCAGGAGCTATATTTTCGCCTGTTATGATATATCCTAAATATTTAACTGATTCCTGGAAAAATTTACATTTGGCCCAATTCAGTGTTAATCCAGCATTTGCTAGCCTTCCGAGCACTAAATCCAAATAGGTAAGGTGATCTTCCACTGTTCTACTGTATATCAATAAATCATCTACATACTGTGACACATATGTTTCCCTTTGCGTGTTGAGTATTTTCTGCATCGCCCGTAGGAATGCGCTTCCAGAATTAATTAGTCCAAAGCAATTTCTTGTAAATTGGTACTGATATCCTCCGTGCAAAAATGAGGTATATTGCCTTAATTCAGGTTTCAACTTAATTTGCAAAAATGAGTTGGTCACATCTAGTGAAGTAAAATACCTTTGTGCCCCAATACCGGCCAAAATTTGCTCTATTGCTGGGGTTCGAAAATTATCCGGAACAATATATTGGTTTATATGACGTCCATCTATCGTCAGTCGTACTGTTCCATTTGCTTTTCTGACTATACATAGGGGACTTATAAATTTTGATGTAGATATCTCCAGAATTCCCTCTTCCAACATTTCCTGTATTTTAAGGTTCACTGCCTCCTGTAAATCCAATGGAATAGGTCTGCACTTATATTTGAATGGGGGAACATCATGTATCTCGAATTCATACTCAAAATCACTATAGGTCCCAGTGTGTTCCGAAAATACATTTCTGTGTTTACATAAAATGTTATAAAAAATCTCTTTTTGGTGGTCGTTAAGTAGGTTCGAGTTTGCTACTGTTTCTCTTATTCTATAGGTCATGTTTACATTATTTTCGACTACCTGGAAATCATCTGGTAGGGTAATTATCTCCTGTTCACATGCTTCTGTCTGCCCAAGTCCGTATGACGTCATCTCTAAAAGCCCTTCTTCTGCCGCTACGTACACTTCTTTATCATAGTTTCCCATCTCTTCTGCTTCTAATGGATTCATCTTAACTAGCTCCATCCCTCCTATTCGTATAAATTCTACAAAAAATGTTTCTCCATCTATTTCTTTTTCTTCATCTGTCAATCTTATCTCATTTTCTGCTTCCCTTGAGCTAAACGGAACTTTAACTATGACGTCTTTAATTTTGATTTCCAAGGCTTCCATTTGATAATTCAACTTAGCTTGAAGCGCATACAACACGTCATTACCCATAATAATGTCTACAGATAGCCTATTAGTAACAAAACATACAAATTCTATTGTATCCTCCCCAATGGTGACTTTCAAAAGCATTTGTGTATTAATCTTTTGTTTGGCGCGACCTACCGCCAGAGTACAATATGCACTTTTCACTGGCAATGTTTGCAATTTCATTCCATTGTTTTTTAAGTGATAAAAGAATGCTTGACTTATAGCTGAAACTGAGGATCCTGAATCTATGGTAATGTGCCATTTTTCTTTGTTTATTATTGCAGCAATACGTGGAGCATCTCTCACTTCTTGTAATTCTGTTAAGTGATTGTTTATTTGAGTACCGTTTTCTATTTCTGTTTCTGTTTTATTTTGTACCACCCTACTCAGAGCTGTGTCCCTGTTCAAATTAAGAACTAGCGTGTTCATCCGGGTCCGATGCGGGACGTCTTCTATCGCACCCTGGATTCGTTTCCCGTATGCTGTGTCGTCTCTGGCCTTTCATCTACCTCGGGCGCCGCGTCCCTCGGTGTGGGTGGAGGAGAACGCACCCATTCTCTTGAGAGAAGTTGGTTCCTCTGTCTTACTTCAGGTCTGTCTGTATTGTTCTCTCTACCAGCGTCACGTGGTTGATACTGTCTATTAGCTTCTGGTAGTCGGAACGTCGGTCTTGTATTCCCTCTTCGAAGAAATGGGGGGTGACCCCTATTTCCATTCCTAGTTACATGTACATATCTTATAGGGAAATTATATGAATTTGAATTTGGTGGTCCCTGTCTCCCTCTATTGTTGTTAGGGAATTCCCTCGGGACGTGGGCATCGTATCTTTGACGAGTAGCCATATGGTTTGTGTTAAAATTTCGGGGATTGTGTGCCCTTTCCCCGTCATGATTATTATTATTCCACGGTCTGTGTGGACTTCTCACTGGCATTCGATTCTCATGTCTATTTTGTGAGTTTTGCGTCCCAACGCTTTGTAAAGCCGTTAACAATGTAATTGCCTCTCTCAATGTCTGAGGTCTTGCTACCACCATGTGATTTCTAATGTTCTCAGGAAGGTGGGGTGTGAGAAGAGAAATCAGTTCGCCTTCCTGTAATGGAGGTTGTAGATATTTACTCATTTGCGAATATCTCAGGAAATAATCAGTAATAGACTCTCCATTATTACCTTGGTATCGGCCATTTGTTATTTGATTCCTTACTTGGTATTGGACATTGGCGTTCCAATACTTTTCTAGGAAAGCTGTTTTGAACAACTCGTAGCTGCATCCTTCTCCCACAGTTACTCGTAGCCAATTAAGTTCGGCAGATTCTAACGCCCTTTGAACTACTATCATTTTATATTGCTCGGGTACACCTCTGATGACAAAATACTTTTCTAAGTCGGCCAAAAATTGTACTGCGTTGTCATTGCGACAATTAAATTTCGGGAGGGGCAATTCGCTTAGAAAATTCATGTGCACTGCTGGATACATATTTACGTTTTGCATATTTATTTCGCTATTATTGCTGCTTTGAGGAGAGACAGAAGGGGCGCTAACCTGTTCGTTCTGCCTCTCTCCATTGTGTGTATGTATAGTACAATTGGAACTCTCAGGTACCTGCCCTTGCTGTCGCAGCTGGAAGCCAGTTACGGTATCTCTGATTTGAGATATCTCGCTTACTGTTTCCCTCAACATTTGTGTATTCTCTGATTGAATATTTGTTACACGTGCTACCTTTTCTTTTAACTTCTCCATGTCAGCTGCTATACTATTGTTTACAGTGTCAAACCGGTCATTTATCTCTTGCACAAAAGTTACCTGTGTCGTGGTCAGTTCATCTACTCTTATTCTTTCCTTATTAATTTCCTCCCCTATTCTATTTTCTACTCCTACAACGAGAGATTTGGTAGCTTCTAGGTCACTTCTTATAGTACCTACTTCTCGCTGCAGGGCCTCTTTTACAGACTGGATTTCCCCTGTTATTCCTTGAATTCTGACTGTGATTCTAGTTTCTGTTTCTTTCCCTTGGCTTGTAATTTGACTTACTAATTTAGCTTCTAGTGTTTGGTTCTGTCCTACTAATTTAGCTTCTAGTGTTTGGTTCTGTTCTACGAATTTAGCCTCTAGTGATTGGTTCTGTTCTACTAATTTAGCCTCTAGTGATTGGTTCTGTTCTACTAATTTAGCCTCTAGTGATTGGTTCTGTTCTACGAATTTAGCCTCTAGTGATTGATTCTGTTCTACTAATTTAGCCTCGAGTGATTTGTCCATAGCTTCTAGTGTTTGGTTCTGTTCTACTAATTTAGTCTCTAGTGATTGGTTCTGTTCTACTAATTTAGCCTCTAGTGATTGGTTCTGTTCTACTAATTTAGCTTCTAGTGATTGACTCTGAATAGTCATTTGCGCCATGAGTTTCTGGAACATCTCTTGTAGATTTTCCATAACCCCAGGATTGTCACTTCTCCTATTTACATTTAAGCTACTTACACCATTTACACCCTCATCTACTGATCCTATAACATTGCTTTCCATTATCTCTTCATTAACAACTTCCAAATCTTTCTCTGTCTCCATAATTATTTGTTCCCCAGAATTTTCCATTTTAAATTTATTCTGTACGATCTTCTTGTTTCTCAAAAGCATTGAATTTCCCCTTTAAATTTTCTAATTTCCCTTCCAAAATACTTATTACTAAGACATTACATAGATATTGATTTCACTGAATGATATTACATTTACAAGAAATATAAATTGAGTATGTGTAACTCACAGTTCTGTTGTACGGCTGTGGTGTTTATGTGATGTCTTTACCAATTTTTGTCGTGCTGCTCGTCGTCTAGTAGGCTCAGTTGATGTCGAAAGAACTTGAACTTCTCTCTTGATTGGGGGAAAATTCTATGTAGTTGTTTTTGCCGTCTTCTTCGTAGTCTCTGCTGTCCTCATCGTAGTTGTCGTCGTCGGTCTTCTCACTTCTCCTCGTAGTCGTCCTTCGTCGTCGTTCTTCTCACTTCTCCTCGTAGTTGTCGTCGTTACATTTCACCCATTTCCTACAATTCGAAGCCCCACGTTGGGCGCCATTATGCGGCATACCCGCATGTCAGATTTCAATTGGTTGATGTTTAATTTTGATTTGGGTTCTAATTGGAGCTATGAGATCTCTTGTTCTTCAGGTGAATGGTTGTAGGAAATGGATTTGTTGTTTGTTGGCTGCTCAGTTGTCTCAATAATACACTGGTTCGTTAAAAAAAATTGATTTAATTCTCACTCAGTTCGTTGATTCAGACTGATTGGTAGCGGTGACCACCTGTTACTCAACTTCCCAACAGAATTCTCTTAATTCTTTATACGGCGAATACTTTGCTATTATAAACTTCTTCTGCTGCTTCGCTCACGCTGGTTGCGTTATTCTCGACTTCCCTACATTTCGGACTTAGAAATCTTTACTACCTCTTCTTCGTGCGCAATAACACGTCTTTTCCCTCTTAGTATGACTGTAGAAGTGATCTTTCGTCTACTCTGCGATTCCGTTCGTACTTTATTCTGATCCCTACTCTAACCCTTATCACATGACCAAAATAACTCACCCTTCTTCCTATTTCTCAAATCTTACATTATTATTGGTTTCTCATTTTATTTCGATTCTTCTTTATTGGTTAGCAAAACTCATCGAACTCATTGACGTTACATCCCACCGTGAGTTGGGATACGCCTACCCTGGGCTCTTTGTAACGGTATACATCGTTATCGCCACAGCGAAGTAAATCCTTTTAGGTCTTACGCCTGACCGCATCTTGAAAACCTTATTGTTCCTACACATTTTTGCTTATAGTTCTCAGACATTGAACCTTTCCTTAAACAAAGAGGCTAACGGTCACCTCTTCCTGTCTCCCCGACTTGTGTTCAGATTTTACAGAAATATTTTCTCTCCCTTACATGGATTCTAGCATGTTAGTTGTCTTAAATTATATTCTTCCCATCTTATTCTTAATTAAACCGCTATTTTAATCACTACTCTAATTTCATTCTGATTTCATATTAATATAACAATATTTTATATTAGTTTAGCAAAGCATTTTCATTAATTTATCTTCTTTTTTAATTCTCGTGATTTCAATTCATTCGCCGCCTCCTAATCGCTGTCTGATACTGCGGTTACAGTAGAGCTTGAACAGTTTCAATTTGTTTGAAACTAAGGCTCCGGACTTCAAAAATTAGTGTGCAAATTTATTGTCAGCTTCATATATATAACATATTGAAGAAATATAGTTGGGTGTTGGGTTATATCTTTCAAAGATACTGAACTTAAATATGAAGTTCAGTTTTTATCTAGTTTTCATTTTTCAGTTATGCCAGTTGATATACAAGAAGGCGTGGACGATTTTCTGAAAATATTTATTTTATATAAATAAGACTTAAAACATGTATTCTGGTGAAATCTCAGTTTTAAATTTTTTCCCTAACTCCTTATATTTGGCAGAGAAGTTAAAAATAATTGTTGATGAATGTAGTTAGAAAAATATATAAGAAAGTAATCTTATCTCATCTTCTTAAACAAAAATATTGTACAAAAGTAGTACAGTAAGCTTAGAAGATAAGTATATACATCCTGTCAACAACTCAGAGAACACTATTTACATCTCAGAGAAAATGTTGAAAGTGTCCTCCACCAGCATCTATACATGTTTGCATGTCTCTGAAGTTTTACGGAGAGTATCCTCGTCAATGTTACTTATTTCGGTTCAAATGGATTTCTTGAGAACATCCGTGGCCTATTCTTGTACATCCTATATTTTAGATACCCCCACAAGAAAAAATACAGTGGGGCTAGGTCTGGGGATCTGGAGGGCCACAAACCTTTTGAGAGTACTCGATTATTAAAGAAACTGGTTACAAGTGCCATGGTGTCATTAGATGTATGGCACGGTGCTCCATCTTGCTGGAAATAACCTTCTCTCATTTCGATATCATTCAGCTACTCCACAAGTGTATTGAAGATACCCAAACTTCAGTGTCTACAGTCGTATCAAAGAAAATGGTACATTTAAGAATGTTAACTGTCAACAATTGTCAGTGTTGTCAATTTTCCCAGAGCCACTGAGATCATTAAAACAAATTTCTACATTCTAAACTATGGCCTATTGAAATGGTTCAGGTTTATATGGATCGCACTATATAATTTATTCTATAATGAGTCATGAATAGAATATATTATTCCCATTGTTACGTTACCGTTGTTGTGTAGGCGTTGAGCGGGAATGAGGTAATCGCTCCGACTTTATTCTCTATTGGCTGGAGGGCCGGGAGAGACGAGGCCTTCCTGACGACCATTAACTGATGTGGTCAACAGATATGTGGTCGAGTCATAATATTACGGAGCAGATATCGTTCTAGAATGTAATTCTGGAACATTCGACTACTGTAACAATCTACCGCGCCCGGCAGGACTATATTAAAGTCGATATGAGCCCTTTTAAAGTTCTGTCCTCCAACGCTAAACCCCAAAAAATACCTTATTCAGATAACTCACTTTGACCAAGTTCCCGGGGGTTTTCCTGAAAGATTAATATCGTAACTCTAAGCCGTATTGATCCTGGGCTCATTTGTGCATTATTTCATTGATCGTTCAATATGAGTTAACGTTGGAGGACGTAAATAAAAAAATAAAAATTCGAATGTATATACTACCAGGATTTCTAGAATTCGGTTTTTAAGTTTACTATATAAGACCACTGTAGTAAGAGGGAGAAAGAAGTGTTCCATAAATTTCGATGGTAGCCATGACGATAAAAGGGACGAAAAGCATATAATTTTAAGCATATCTTTTGGGATGTAGTGAATTCTCCGTAAAACCACAGAAAACGGCGCATCTTGTACACAGTTTACCGATATTCATACGTAGCTAATCGGATAACACAACATTCTTCAAAAGAAAGCATTGGAGAGAAAAACAATACACGGGGTGGATACAACTTTCAGGTGCAAAGGAATTTCTGACCACAGCCTTCTACCCGGTGCGCTGTCGTACACGGCTTATTTCATACACACTCCTAATTAAAGCAGCAAAAGAGATATTACACGAGCGTTAAGGCTGTGTATTTGCCGTAGAGCGAGTCTAGTGCATTCCTGTAATATTTTGGAACAACATTCAAGTTCTGCCTCCACGGAAGCTAACATCCTAACCTCAAAGAAATTCTGAAGAACACATCTACACATATAATATATCTCGAGTAGCATTTTTGCTTTCTCTACTATTTACCTATAATAAGTAGATAAATTATTAACTACCACCCAAAAATTCAATATCCATATTTCACTGGAAATATATATTTTAAGATCCATAAATAAAAAGCACTTCTAGAAAAGTCACTCTCTCTCCCTCTTCTTCCTTCCCTCTCCCTCTCCCTCCCTCTCTCTCCCTCCCTCTCTCTCCCTCTCTCCCTCCCTCTCTCTCTCCCTCTCTCTCTAAGTCTGTGAAAATTATATCTTAAAATGAAACATTTTATAAATAAGAAAGTTAGTTTTTAAGCTACGAGCGGGATGGATCTGGTGGTTTCGTCTGTGGCTCGCGTTCGGGGAGTCTGGGTTCGATTCCCGTGGCCGACCTACTTTACGCATGGGTTTCTTTCCGGGTCGCAGGTGAATGCTTGGTAGGTTAATTACATCTCTCGAATTTCCTGTCCTTACACTTCATCTCCATTATCATTTCACATCATCTCTCACCTGGTAGTCTCTCTCAGTGTAGAAAGTGACGATGGGAGTCTCGGCGCTGCATGGCAGGATGATATGCTCCTTGTAAACACTTCCTCCTCCGGTAGGACGTCTCCGGTCCTGGGCTGGCCTAGTGCGTCGTTTCAGGATCATGGTGGGTGGAAGGCGTTTGTGCTGTCCTACCGTGGGGTTTCAAACCAGTAAAAGGTAGGGACCCTACCCTCTGCACTGTCATGACACCAAGGTTCGGCCGTCCCCTATCTCCTCTTATCCTTCATCTCGAGGATGCCCCACTTTGGGGCATAGGTACAATAGATCAAGTCTGCTCGATCTTTTTCTTTCCTAGTTTTAAAGTTCTAGATCCTCCTGATGATTTACATAAAGATATTTAGGAAAGCAGCCCTAACCTAAGGATACTTTGTATATGGAGAAATACACACTTTTCTCCTTAACATGTCATACACAAAAGACGTTTATGTGACAAATAAAATGCACATCATCTGGAATAGCTTATGAAGACCTATTCGTGCAGAAGATATTCGTATTTTATACAATGACGAGGTACGTCCAGAAAGTAAGTTCTGTTTAGTAAAAAAATTAAATTGTGTACAGATACAGAAAAATTATTTATTGCACAAAATTCTAAAACTCTTAAACTACTTTTCCACATAACCGCCGAAATTTTGCAGGCATTTGTCATAGTGAGGCACAAGATTTTGTATACCTTCTTCATAGAAGTTTGCCGCCTGTGTCTTCAACCAGTTGGAAACATTTTCTTTCAGCTCTTCGTCATTGTTGAAGTGTTGACCGCCAAGGAAAGATTTGAGATGAAAAAACAGATGAAAGTCGCTAGGAGCGAGGTCAGAGCTGTATCGGGGGTGGTTAAACATGTCCCAGCCAAATCCCTGTAGGATGTTTCTCGTCGCATTTGCAGTGTGTGGTCGTGTGTTGTTGTGAAGAAGCACAACACCTTTTGACAGCCGATAAATTTCAATTGTTTTCACTTTCCTAGCATTCAGAAAACGAATTACAGCTCTGATTTCACAAGCGGTGGGATTTTCAATCAACACTGACATTGTAAACAAGCACAATAAAGCGTTCGTGGCTGACAGCGATCTTACAATGGCGTACGTTTCTTCCTCTTGATACAGAGCGTCTACCGCCCATGTGCGGAACTGCGATCGCAGCGCTGCAGCAGAGATAAATTGAAACAGAACTTACTTTCTGGACGCCCCTTGTATTTTCCAACAGAAAAATCATAATGGTAGACTAAAACTACTACACTAAAAATTTAAAACTTATAATAGAAGTTTATTTCAAATACTTAATGTTTATAACACCTTTCATTTAGAAGATATCCCTTATACATTAATTTGACAATTGTTTTATCGTTCATATGTTATTTCCGACAATGTCATGGATGTGCTATAGAATTTTAAGGCCAATCTGTAGACAATAGTTTTTTAAACATTTGACTATTGCTATTCTTTATAACTATAACGAAATTTGTAATGAAACTGTTTTATGCAAATGTGTACCTGATTAATTTGAAAGTGATGGAAGATTAAGCTTTTGAACAATACTTTGCTATGGATGAATACCAGACAGGTCATACATATACTTTTCAGTCATTTTTGGAACCAAAAGGGGAGATTATTCTGCCGTAAATAAAGCATCTGTGACTAAATTTACACACATTCTAATATATTTTCGCTGTTTACACTGTTTCTTTCTCATATCATGGAGTACACACGCTAGATGAGATGTGCCTCTCATCGGAAAGCTTGGGAAAAGATCAAAAGGAGCAGAGGGAAGTTCGCTACGCCACTGCATTTACTTGAAATTTCCCCTTGGCGTTCTGCAACTGTTTTAACCCACGAAGGGTTATCTGCTAACGCCAGTTGGGCCACCTGGTATATATTAAAAAGCAGTGGCGAAAGGGGTCAACCTTGTCTAACTCCTGCTGGTGTTAATTTTTTATTGTTCCTATAACAAATTAACAGCAGCAATTAACAAAGGAGTTAGACAAGGCAGTCCTCTTTCATCACTGATTTTTAAGATTGTCGCCGAGGCATTGTTGAATTGCCGCGACTAGCCAGTGCCGGGCGCGTGCGAAAGGAGATAGCTACGCGCGGGCAGAAAAGAGACAGATGGTCAGGGGCGCAAGAGCTGAATGCTTGCCGAGAGAGAAAGAGACAGAGATAGTCTGCATCGTGATTGTTATCGTACGGTCTGCTACATTCTAGAATAATGGTTTGAGGTATAACAACCGCTTGCGAGTCAGTCTGTTGCTAGTGAGCTGTTAATCGTGTGTGTGTGTGTGTGTGTGTGTGTGTGTGTGTGTGTGTGTGTGTGCAGCTATTTGAAGTGTACCGTAAATAATTTCTTTCGTTTGTTTACGTGTGGTGAAGCAACAAGAGACCTTGTAGACTGCTTACCTGTATGTTACGTAATTCTACTGCTGTCAGGATTGTTCAAAACGTGTTTTCACTTGTAATAAAGAGCATTTTAAATTTCTGTAAGCAAGACTTTTAATTCTACGAATCCACAAAGTCACAATATATATTGCAGATAAGTTTAGAAAACTATTTTAAAATAAAAAATACGGTGTGATATTATTTTATAAGCAGATGACCAGGTTCTAATATGTAGCTCCGAAAACAAACTACGAAAGGGCATATATTTATTAAATCGTTTATGAAGAGTATGCAGTAAGATATCTCTATAGGAAAAACAAATATTTTAGCTTTTCGCGGACTGCAAACAATTACAGCAAAAATAATATTGTAAGATAAGATGATAGAACAGATAAACAATTTTAACTATTTAGACTGCAATGTTTCATATTTTAAAAATGAAGATATAAATAAATGAAGATAAAAATAAGTGAAGATATATGAAGATATAAATAAGAAGATTAATATAGTGCGATCCATATAAAGCTGAACCACTTCAATAGGTAGCCAAATCCCTGTAGGATGTTTTTCGTCGCATTTGCAGTGTGGGTCGTGCGTTGTCGTGAAGAAACACAACACCTTTTGACAGCAATTCTCCGCGCTTTTTCTGTATTGCACGGCACAATTTCCTAAGTGTCTCGCAATAAACATCTCCTTTCACTGTTTGACCACGCGATAAGAAATCAATGAGTAAGATGCCTTTCCTGTCCCAGAACACTGTGCACATTATTTTTTTAGGTGTCAAGACTTGTTTCGGCTTAACCACTGCTGGGGATGAGGTGTACCTCCATTCCATTGATTGACGCTTACTTTCAGGGGTGTGGTAAGAAACCCAAGTTTCATCTCCTGTGACTGTGTCAGAAATTCTTCGCCGCCTTCATCATAACGGGTCAAAAACTGAAATGAACTACCCATCCGTTTTGTTTTGAGTTGCTCAGTAAGAATTTTTGGCACCCAACGTGAGCAAAGTTTACGAAATTTCAGTTTTTCGGTAACAGTTTCATGAACTAATGGTCGTGAGATTTGGGGAAATTCCATAGCGAGAGCACTAATTGTAAACTTACGGTTTTCCTAGATCTTGTCCTCAATCGCGTGAACCAGTTCTTCTGTAACCAAAGATCGACGCCCACTTCGTTCTTCATCGTGCACTTCACTACGTCCTTCATTGAACTCATCATTGTATCACTTATCACAATTTGTCCGTAAACATCGCAAATTTGCCGATAAATTTCAATTGGTTTCACTTTCCTAGCATTCAGAAAACCAATCACAGATCTGATTTCACAAGTGGCGGGATTTTCAATCAACACTGACATTGTAAACAAGCACAACAAAGCGTAAGTGGCTGACAGCGATCTCGTAATGGCGCACGTTTCTTCTCCTTGATACAGAGCGTCTACCACGCATGTGCGGAACTGCGATCGCAGCGCTGCAGCAGAGATAAATTGAAAAAGAACTTACTTTCTGGACGCCCCTTGTATATTCTACACCAACCAACACCCACGATCGAAGCTTGATTCATACCTGTCAGGAAATATCAAAGATCTGTCTCAAATTAGAACGATTCTGTTGAAAATATATGGGAGGGGAGAAAGAGGAAGACCAAGACACTTCACGGAACACTGTTTGACTGCTAGTGTTTATAAAGTCGGATCTTGTCGTATGTTTATATTTGGTATCTACACTAAATGAGAGAAAAGAGACAAATTACAGGGCGACCGGTACCGAGCAAGGTGGTGACACGTAACGTGTACGACTCGAATTCACAGGTAGAGCCTGTTTTTAAAAGAAGATACGTAAAGGTCATATATTTCTCCACGTGGGAAGCTGCAATGTTGCCGAGAAGCAGATATCAAGTTACAGATATTCCCCTCTTTACACCCTCAGTATTCGAAACATTTGGGTTCGAGTTTGTCTCCTCAACAAAAATATGCACAGTTATCTGTGTTAGACTACTTTAAGAATAAAAATAAGTTCTTCTTAACACACATTCACTGCGTTTTATAGTCCTTGCAGTTAGGTTGTTTTAATAACACAGCAATATCTGATCTTTCGAATATCAGTTTTCTGTTGTTTATTTTTTTAACTAGAACACTAAGGACTGTGTTCAATGAGTTAAGGTTTCCTCCAAATACCTCTGCTTCTTTAAGACAAGAAAAAAGCTTTAGTGTGATAGGATGCTCCTTTCGAGTGTAATAGTCATACATGTGTCTTCTTATGATATCTAATTTAAAACTATCAAGTTGTGTGACTGAAGATGCTCTTAGTTTTTATTTCCCAGGAGTGGGAAATTGTGACGGATCTGGCTGTAACTGCTTCTATTTAGAGATTCTAGAAACAGTCACCTCACTTATTTTAAGGATACACGCAGTCCTTTTTCTCACTTGGTTAAAAGGAATAAGCGGTTGATTGTGAAGGAGCAAATACTTACCTTCCTGTTCAAAGAATTCCCTATGAAAACAAATTTTCTGGCTATGCTACGTAACACCACGGCCATAAAATGATCTTTTCCTTGAGTCATGGATCCTCGATCTACCTCCAATCCTACTGCCACTATGTCTTACTTCAGTAACGACGTTTTTTTAACAAAATAGGTTAACAACACACAATGCAACTAAACGCTCAAGCAAACACTGTTTCCCTCATACAACTAGCGATAGCTGACATGAGGAATAGGTAGCAACGACCTTCTCTTACCCTCTCACGTTCCTTTCTTGGCAGCTGTCATGTATCTTATTTAAAAAACACATTTGTATTGGTTCGATCTCCGTTGACCGCTCTCTCTTGGATTTTTCGTGTTTTGCCTTTGTCACAAGCGAATTCACGGGTGTTTACTTTCATACCACAATTTTCTCTCTATTTCCTTTCATTCCCCTTCCTTATCACCCAGATGTGCTCTATTCCGTAAAGATGGTGCTGATGTATGCACTCTGTTCTCATAATCGCTGTCCTCCGAGGACGTGTATCAAGACCCGGAACCCTGGAATCACAATGAAAATCCTTCAGCATCTATTAGTACAGGGGAAGACAGGTAGTGTTGGTGTGACGTGAGCTCTGTCAGCTCTAACCACCAAATATGCCGCCAAACGAAAGGCAGTTTAGCGTGTGACGTCACCGCGCTGATTTCTGCTGCCCGAGGGGAAGGAAACAGTTTCATGTGTGCGGGTTCCGACAGCGTAGGAAATACAGGAAACGTATCGGGTATTAATAATATGTACAGCTTGCATCTTGGGTGTTGTAATATTAATGCTGACTGCTTTAATTACACAATTGGTCACCGTTGATAAACAATTACATTTTTGCTCTGTGCTATGATAAAATATATAAAACTTCGACTCGTAGTTTATCTGAACGTCAGCATGTTATAAAGTAAATATAATAAAACATAAATTAATTGTCTCTGCAAATCAGAGGAGACCCATTCAGAACAAAATTACTTGGACATATTGCGGCACTTTCTGTTTTGTTTTTCTTTAACTATTTTATCAATGTCAGGACGTAATGTCTGGGAAATTTGTAATCGAAGGCTGCATGTTAGATTATGATCCGACAAGGTACTTCGGGGTTTGGACCTAGCTAATTTAATAACAGAAAAAAGAAATTGTTCGCACACATACATACGAGGGGGGGAGGCATAAAAGAAACTGGATTGTTGTCATAAAAACTTTATTGATGAACCTTTTTACTAATTTACTTCAGTCACCTTCAAAATACTCTCCATTACATGTGATGCACTCGTCAAGTTTCTTTTCCCACTGTTGGAAGCATGTTTGGAATTCTTCAAGTTTGATATTTTCCAATGCCCTTTGCGAAGCTGTTTTTACCGCCTCCTCATCGTCATAACGCTCCCCTTTTAGCATTTTTTTTAATTGGTGGAAATAGGAAAAAGTCGCACGGGGCTAGGTCCGGCGAATACGGAGTGACAGACCATCTCTGAGATGCCAAATAGTACGTCACTCCTAAGGCCGTGTGTACTGGAGCGTTGTCGTGATGCAGAAACCAGTCACCTGGTCGCCAAAGTTCCGGGCGTTTCTGGTTAACAGTCTGGCCAGGGGGTACGAATTCCCGAAGCACAATTCCACGAACATCAAAAAGGACAATGATCATCGTCTTCACATTTGACCTCACTTCCCATGCTTTTTTTGGTCTGGGAGATTTAGGAGTCCTCCACTGGCTTGACGCTTGCTTCGTTTCTGGGTCATACCCGTAACACCAACTCTCATCCCCTGTAATGAATTTGTTCAAGAAGTTTGGATCAAGTGCAATCTCTGTTTTCAGAGATTTGCTGACACACATTCATGCGGATGGTTTTGTACTCCTGTGTGAGAAGGCGCGGAACAAATTTAGCAGCAACACGTCTCATGTGCAAATCCTCCCTCAAAATACTCTGGTACGAGCTACAATTGATTCCTGTCGCTGCTGAAATTTGGTCGTTCGTTTGGCGACGAGCCTCGTTGACCTTTAGGCGGACAATGTTCTCCTCATTTCGCGATGTTGAAGGGCGTCCAGAACGAGGTTGGTCTTCAACACACATCTCACCACGTTTAAACCACTCGAAAATCTGTGTGCGGCTCATAGCGTCCTCCTGGAAAGCTTCCTGAATCATTTGGTGTGTCTCCGTTGCAGTTTTTTTAAGCAGGAAACAAAATTTCACACACACTCTTTGTTCTTTTAAAGTTGCCATAACGACTTCACAGAGGTAACCCGCCAACAGTCAGAGAAACACAATACCACACTTGCACGTTCAGCTCTACACTGACGCCGTCTGCACAGCTGTTTCATGAAGGTCTCTACTAACACCATCTAGCGTGAGAACCCTGCACTACGTCTACGAGTGGCAGCGCCCTCGTAGTCCGATTTCTTTTGGGTCCCCCTTCGTATGCCGAGCCAAATATACACAATGTTCGAGCGGAAAGTGAATACAACCTCGGAAATCTGGTTTGGGAGACATTATTATAAATATCAGCCAAGTCTTTCTTGTTTGTATATTTGTCCTTCAATAAATTTTCACATTATAAATTTAACAGTTCCATTTGGTACCTAGCAGCTACATTGTTGTCATGGAGGTGATATACCTGACTGAACCCTCAGATTCTGTACTCACAGCGCCATTTATATAGTCAACTTGGTACTTCACGACTCTCTTCTGATGTCACACGCACTGCAGGCCTCGCTCCCGGCCGAAATACGTCACAACTCCCGAAACTGTCTTCCTCTGAGTTAGTAACTTCCATGCATTTCTCAGCCTGTCTGCCTGCGGACTACAGGCTTCTATGTGTCCCTCACTTCCCTCGTGCCCTTCAGGGGATATTGGCTACGCTTCAGCCTTTACTATCATTCTAACGGTTTCCCTTAAATGGCGCGATTGTCAGCCAGCCATTTCCAAGGCGCTGCTTTACGAATCTGTTAGTGCAGTATTTCTCGTCTAACGTTACGAAATAACACAACTGTTTTACTCTTACCTTTCGTTATAAAGGTGTTTGAAGTGATGTTTCTCTGCGTCTATATAAAGCATGTTAACTTGAGAAAAGATGAACATTCTGCGTGTTCATGCAGCCCAAATACTAGCAAACGCATACTCTATATTCCAATTCATTGAGCATGTGGTAATTTGTGTATAAATTTTATTTTTAAGACTCCTCACAGATAAATAGTTTCCTATATTTAGATCTGGAGACTTAGTCAACTGTTCTGTTATCAAAAAAATACTACTTTGTGAAGCGAAGCATGAATTTTCTTGAACTTCTTTCTATAACAGCCCCTATCTCATATAACTCCTACTTTCTCTGCCATTTACCTAGGGTACGTAAAGGAAGTACTACACTTCACCCAAAAGCTCGATACACAGATTTCATCGGAAAACAGACTTGCTGAATCAAGTACAGAAGAAAAGAAGTCTCTCCCGCACCTCTGAATGAATGTGTATGAGAGTGCGTGAGTGTAAACCTAATATAAATATGAAAAGTTGTTCAAACACCAGGACACTTAAATTAAGTTTCTTCAAGGACGCGACATAAAGGGGCTCAAGAAAATCCCCTACCCTCCCTTAATGAGAGTAACATAGGAAATTTATGAATAAATGGAAGCTGACAGATGTGACTCCGTTTGAGCAAACCTTTACACAGTAAACACGCTGTTCTTAGTGGACACCATATAACCATACAAAACTTCAGGTAAAGTTGTTACCACTACAGACCATGCAAAAAAAAATGTTAGACTGAACTGCAACTGTAGGACTTTCTAATGGTATGTGAGCTAGACTGTCGCAGATAGCGGTCATTTAACCTAATATATTGTCACATTGGCGATCGGAATGCCACGGCCTACCATGTGATGACCATTAGCTAACCTCACGAAACCAGAAGCGAGTCGTATTATTACTACGCAGATACCATTTCAGGCTGTTCTATTACGTAATTCGAGAAGTTTCTAGTTCCAGAAGCTTCTTGCCGCCCCGGCATGGCAATATAAGAGCCGATGCGAGGTCTAGTGAGGAGCAATGTAGTTTAGAGTTTGTTCGAGCTTCGAGTATCAGTCGACGAGTGCGGCTCCGTAGTGAGGAGTCGCAAAAACTGTAGTTAAGCAGTTTACGAGTCAGTCGGTCAATTGAGTTGTCTGAGTCGACAGAGGTGCGGTACGCTCCAAGCTCCCGTGGTGAGGAGACGGAGTGAAGCAGTTCAAGAGCGAATATTGCAGTTTCAGAGTCAGTGTACAACTCCATGTGCAAGGTAAACCATTGTGTAAATCAGAGAAATCACTGGAAACGTAAATATGTGCGTGCAACAAAGACATAAAGAAACATTAAAGTGACCGAATGGGATGGCTCAGGCGGTTTCGTCTGTAACCCGCATTCAGGAAGCCCGGGTTCGATTCCCGTGGCCGACCTACCTGACCTTTGGGCTGTTCGGAGGGTTTCCCGGGTCGCCAGGGAATGCAGGGTAGATAATTATATTCCCCGAATTTCCTGTCCCTCCATTTCATCTCCATTATCATTTCACATCATCCCTCATTTGATGGTCTCTTTCGGAGTAGAAGTGTCGGCGCGTGGCTCGGCGTTGCATGGCAATATGATATACTCCTGGTAAACACTTTGTCCTTCAGTAGGACGGTTTCCGGTCTCTAGCCCACCTGATGGTCCGTTTTCGGACCAAGTCGGGTGGACCAGTTGTGCTGACCTGCCGGGAAGTTTCCAACTGGTAAATTGTAGGGACCCTGCTCTCTGCACTGTCATGATTCCTTGGGTTTACCGCCCTCTGTCTCCTTTCACCTCATCCTTCCACCTGGGATGCCCCACTTTGAGGCACAGGTACAATAGATCAAGGCTGGTTGCAGTGCCGAAACTCCTCCGTACCATAATCCAATCCAACATTAAAGAGACGTATTGAAAAAAACTGTGTATTTTTGTAATGATAATATGATTGTTGGCACTGAACTAAGATTTGTGTGAACTTTGTCTCCTGAATGCTCTTTTTAGTCACAGTATATTACAAGTCAGATCCGGCAGTCGCCAGTCCTTCATACAAAATAAACGTTATATTTAAAGTTAATACTAGTGAAAATTCACCAATTTAAATACCTTCCTATACTTCCTGGTGAGACTCACAAAACGTAATGTCATTCCAGCGCAAAATCAGGCATTACATTGAACTACACGATTTTGATGTTCCTGACGAAATGCCAAGACAATTTCATAATCTACCACCAAATCGAGTACCTTCACCCCAACTTAACTTGGATCTTGCAGATAACCAGAAATCTCACACAGATGCAACCATCTACAGAAAAGCATTTCGGGAAATTCTAAACCTGCATCCTAATCATAAATGCATATATACTGATGGTTCTAAAGTGGAAAACGGTAGCGGAGGTACTGTAATTGCCCCAGATATAAAGCTTCAACTAAACCTTCCAGACCACTATTCCATTTTCTCCTGTGAACTCTATGCCATCAAACAAGCTCTAATTTACATTTCCAATTCTAGTGAGGATAACTTTAATATAGTTACCGATTCAATAAGCTCCCTTCAAAGTATTAGCGATCGTTCAACAGATCTGCAGTTACTTCAGGATATCCATAGCCTGTACCTCTCGGCCCTCAATAAAAACAAGCAGATCATCTTTATGTGGGTTCCTTCACACTGTGGTATCAATGGCAACGAAGATGAAGACAAAGCCTCCAAAGAAGCTAGTCAGCTTACAGAAATGAAAGCACAATATACATGATACCATACCAATATACCATAAACCACCTCAGCAGGCAACTCAGAATGCAATGGATACAAACCTGGAGCCAGACACCAGAAAAGTTGGTACGAAATGGTGACACTAGTTGTTCACCCGTCTACTCTCTCAAAAGGACAGAACAAGTGATCATCTCACGTCTTCGAATTGGTCACACTGGATAAACCCACTCACATATCCTCGCCAAAACCAATCCACCTTACTGTGAAGTCAGCAACACGCAGCTCACCGTTAAACACCTCTTCACAGAATGCAAACAATATGCTAAACAACGACGGATCGCTGGAGGCTTATCTATTATACTCAACAAACTATCGTATTTCAAGCAAGTACTGCTCTTCCACAAAAAATACAAAACTGTATATGAAAATCTAGTGTTCATATTATTAACATGTAAATATATGTAATTTTTATATTATCATATGTATAGTTTCATTGACACTGTTTTCCATTGTAATTTTAACATAATATTGTATCTATGTGTGTAACTTCAGTGTTCTATGTACTGTTACTGCATTTCATATATTGTATGCATTATACATATACCTCACGTAGTCGCGATATGACCTTGCTGTTAAAGCCACTTTAAATAAATTAAATTAAAAAGAAACTTCCTGATGAGCTTGTTTTATTATCTAGTACCGTGTTTTGTTTAAAGTATTCGTAGGCAGATGTTTATCGAACGCTTGATCAATGCTGACAAAAGACAGCCACATAATCCATATGTTTTATTCATGGCAAATCGCAATTCTTGCCGTGCGTCCTACACTGCTTCACTGGTGCAGTATTTTGAAGCTTTATTGCACTGAAAATTTGAGTAAATGATTGCAGATAAACTTAACCTTATTTGACACCTTTTGTTCTTTTCGATTAGATCCTATGTAACATAGCTCTGATCCCAATTAGAGTACAGATTAATGATTCATTAATTTCTTTCTCCAGTAATGAGCTGTAAATTATCACAGAGCCAAAAAACCGAAACATGTAGCTTCTTTTGGATAGGTATTGAAAAATTCAATGCCATAGCTGGAATTTGAACCACGGATCTCCTGGTCTCTTAAACATTGATCTATCATTGCCAACATGACATTAAATTCTCCAACTGACTCGTTTTGCCCATGTAAACTAATTGGGGCTCTCATACCTCCCGTACTGAGATCGGAGATACGTGGTTCAAATCTCGGCTATGGCATTGAACTTTTCAATCCGACTCTATCGAAATCATCACCTATAAAGGCTAGTGTGAAGAACGATTAATTACCATGTAGCTTCTTATTTACATTTTTTAAAACAGCACACGTTTGTTAGCTTAGTATTTCTGACAAATCAAGCTGTTTACAAAACATAGAATATTGTGAGCATTAAGTTTAAGAGCAACGATCTCCGGTAAGGCTAGCTGACGTATAAATGGAGACATAGAGAGAGGAGGGATCTACCCTCAGAACACTAATTAAGAACAATGAGGAACTTGCAAGAATTCATCTCCCCTTACCCGGCCTCGACGACTTCCACCGACGACGGCCAGAAAACCTTGCAGCTATATAAGGAGTGCTGGCGAAGAATCAGTCTAGGAAATCGTTAATGTGACGTTCAGCACTGTTTACTGTTCTGCCAGCGATTTCAAAGAGTCTAGAAAACAAGTCCTGTGTTCGACTGCAGTGAGCGAGCAGAAAAGAGAGGAGTCACATATACTGTTACGGCAATTAGTGTTGGTATTATTGGTACATATGTCGGACACATTGGATATTTTGTAACCTTCTCATCATAGGAAAAATTACTCAATCTTTTACTAATGTTCTAATTCGTATTGGACTCCAGAGAAAACAGTATTATTTAAGGTTTTTGGCATTTGATACGGCAAATATGTCGTAGAAATGACAGGCAGAGAAGAAGAAAAAGAGAATGACACAAAGGTTTCTGCAGTTAACTCTACAGATTATGCCCATTGTAAGCATTAGTTGTCTCCTTATTACTAGCGAAAGGCAAAATATGAAGAAAAACTTACAAAACATTTTCGGAGTAAGTTCAATTTATTAGTTTGAAAAAGTAGGCTTTGAAGATAATTTTATATTTTAATAATAACAAATGAAGTATAATAATCGTTTACATAGAATTCACAGTTGTCAATCATCATAAAACCTTAAATCTTAGAAGAAATTAAAGAAAAAGAAATTACGGGTTACTTTGTCCTTCCTTAAAACTAATAAATAATTACTATATAGCAATAAAATAATTAGTTTGCGAAAATAAAATATCTTTAACAATACAGGATATTTAATTTCGCACATGACGTCACACAGAGACACACATCCTTTTGGAAAGGATGATGTGGCCTTTTATCAATGCACTTCCTGGTAAGAGTGGCTTGAGCTTTTTAAATATGCTTCACAGAAAACTGTTCGAATAGAATATCTGGTTCATTGACAAACAATTTTAAAGTCAAAGTATTGCAACTGTAATGACATGTTAGGAAATATAGAGATTTTCATTAAAATGACAATTTTTACGAAAACTGTAATGAAATATACCATTTTTGTCACATTATTGAATTCCCCACATTACAAAACGTAAAATATTTTGCCATAAAAATGGCGAACATAGTTTAGAATATGAAATTGCATATTTTGTCTTTATACCTGATATATTCCTCTTTTCTATAACAAAAGAAAAGCCTAGAAAGTAAATTTTTTCACAAAATATCTCAAAATATTTAAATTAAAACATTATAGTCTTAAAATTGGAATGATGTTTTGGTTGATGTCTGAATTGTTTGGTTTTAATATTTGAGCTATTCTTTTTATTCAAATAAAAATATAAAACAAAAAATACACAACTATTGTTCTATGTTTTTTTTTTTTTTTTTTTTTTTTTTTTTTTTTTTTTTTTTTTTTTTTTTTTTTACAAACTTTAACTTTGATTTTTCTGATACCTGTAACTTTTCAAAAAAAAAAATTGTATTACATTCAAATAGTTTTCTGGAACCACTATCGTTTATTTTTATATAGCTTATACAGAATATTTTTATGAAACCATTTTTACCATCTACTTAAAATTGAGAAAAGTCTTTGTAGGAATAGGTTCATCGCTCTTTTCATAGTAAATACAAGAAAAATGGAGGGAATTGAAGTGACAGTCAAATATTTAATTGGAGGCTTTTGTATGAACTAGCCTTGAAAGTCCATACAATTCCCTTGGTGTTGTGAGAAACAACTAAATAGCCACAGAATTTAAAATTCTATAAATTATTGACAAATTCAGACCAGTAATACTCAGAGCTGTGTTACTAAAATGTTAGTTTAAGTAACTTATGTACTTGAAAGATAGCAACATATTGAGTGCAATACATTTTTTGTCTATCTCTTAAGGTTTATCAATTATATATTCCCAGAAAATTCATATTTAATTCTCTCGCATAAATGACATGGTTTTTAAAGAAAACCATTGGTAATTTTTGAAGAAATAAAATACTACGAGAAGTGTACTATAAGAAGAGTATTTTGAAATGAAATTTTCTTGAAAGGTTTTGACGTATTTAGGAAAGACAGTAAGCTTAAATACAAAGATTGGTGTGTATCCGCAACTTACATTTTTAGATTTACGTATATTGAGTGTTTGTTTTGTGTTCGGGATGCCTCAAATTTTGCATTTTTAGGGATTCTAGATACTGTATTTTTGGATGAGAGAACGTGATCTACTTGTTAGGTAGAGAAAGCTTGTGAAAAATGAGGAATTTTATACTAGGATTTACGTAAGAATGAGATCCTAAAACGGTAATAATGAAGAAATTGCAGTGAATTTTATGCATTAAGTTTTCTTTAAAGTTTAATGTAATAGACTCCAACTATAACAGCGAAGTTCCTACTTCATTAAAGTAGGACAAAAATTTGTAGCACATTTGTTGGTCAACATATAGGTATGTTAGTTTTCCTTTGATCCACTTTTGTGCCCTTACTCGTTATTAACTTCTTCGGAGAAGTTTCGAGTGTCTTGAGTATCAGAACCAACACTTGGGCACCTGCTATAGAACATTTAATCTGCGAAGAAGTAATATGAGAAAATAATGCATCCTTATTTATCTGATGTCACCATCTATGGTAGCGCTACTACCAGAAGAATAAACTAGTATTTTTTATTAAAATTTAACAGCATGCTCCATGCACTATCAATACCACATGCATTGAATATTTACATTTAACTATTTTACACAAAATATGCAAAGTTTAGTAAATTCTGTGATTGTTCGTGTCTGTTTGTTGCCCAGTTCACCCTAGTATTTATTCTATTAAAGAACAATACACTGACTGCAAATAATAATGGTAATCAATTTACAAATACATGGAGTAATTCGAGTATTTGCCTAACCTCACATAGAAAACTTGCCAATAATATATATTACAATCTGAAAGATCACTGAAGGTGATTTATACATCTGGAGTACTTGATACATGTACTATCAGTAGCTCCACGTATATAAAATCATCCCCAGTCTCATTTAGATTGGTAACAGACTAATTCTTTTAGTGCGCATCTTTACTCAACTGCCACCTCAGGTTAATTGGAGTGTACTGCCATAATTCTGATTTAAGATAATGCAACTACTACTGTATGTTCATAAATTTATGAGTTATAAGGCTTTAATATTTGCTTTTTGTAAATTTAGCCTATGGATGATGTGCGTAGTACTTGCATATTCTTTAACTGTGAATAGTTATCTGGTCCTCAAATTATGCTATATTACTTATTAATATTAGTTGGTTGCTAGTCTTAGTTGTATTTAACGTTTTACTTGTTTTTCCTGTTTCTTCCATTGTCATTATTTACACTGCACTTAAATTTACTTGCCACACTACACTTCACTTGTCTTCGCAACTTGGTGATTTGTATTCTCTAGGCTAACAATGATTCTGTATACGTCTTTGGTGTCAATTGTATCATCTTATAAGTTTATTGATTTTGTAAATTGGTAAAAGGCTCTAAGATGATTTTTTCATAGGTATATTGCACATGAACTGTACTGTTATCGGTGGCGTATATAAACAACTGCAGGTAGCTAAAGCCTAATGACAACCGCCTCACTGCGAGAGGAAACAAAACAGTCGCGTTACACTACACCTTGGCCTTACGTCTGCATACACTTGAAAGGCAATGCTTCATAGTTCACAGAGTACTACATTACGATGTTTTCGAAGTTTGCACTTTTGATGGCCGTGCTGTACATCTGACATCAATCATACTGTGGTCAGCTAACTTGTATCGGATGCGAGCATAAATCTCTTCGGCTTTTATTTATACGCCTCTCATTTATTACTGGCCAGTTGTCTCCGTTCTTCTTTATTTCCTTAATTAGTATTGTTCCTTACAACACTAGCTTTATTTCCGGACATTCATATATTATATTGTTAACTGATGTTCTATTTCGCATACGCACGTTGCATCTTCGGTAATACGGAATCTGTGGAGGTATGCTTTTGTTTACCCTGCCCTGTGATGAAAGATGTGAATTGTGGTGTTGCAGGTAGGTTGAGCTTCGTTCTTCCAATAACAGAAAGGAAAAAGGGTTTAGTTATGGGTCCTTTGGTTGTTGAACTCCATCTGTAATAAATCAGTTTGTGCTATGTGAAATGTAGGGTATGCTACTTAACAATATGCCTTTTATACCGAATTTCGGCAGATAAAATGTGGTTATTTCTGAAAACTACGGTACCATCAATGCATTCACGTACGACAGATTATGTCATTGCACTTTTTAAGCCCTTCATACAGTATTAAATAAATGATAATATATATGCATGCATATACCATGACTGCATCCCGATACTCGATAATGACGTCACAACTCGGTCTGCTATGTCGACAATGTTTCACAGCCCTGCGAAAACGTACTGTAAGTTAGTCTTAACTTTAAATCTAATATCAATATTTATAAATTTGTGGATGAATATATCAAAATTAATTTTACGATTCGTGCATTTTTCCTATTTGGGAGGTTTCTTCTTGTTAAGTCGTGAGAGGAACCGGCAAATCACAATATTATGATGTAATATTCTTCTCCAATAACGCTTTTAAGAGGCTGAATCAATAATCACATCTTGAAAAAGCCGGTCACTACATGCCGGGTTTGAAATTCCAAACCCTTTGAGAAACAAAGTAAAACTGATCAAGCACTTCACTGTAATGAATTTTTCAAACAAAAAGTCGCAAATTACTCGGAAATTGTTGATTTCATGAAAAATTAATTGGCATAAATTGTAAATTTTAACGAGATGTAACTGTGTAGTAAGAGCAGATTACGCAGACTAATTCAATTCTGGGAACTGCCTCTTGTCGTTCGGAGAAGAAAAAAGGCCTTTCACGCCACTGCCTTGAGTTGAACTGAAACCGCCCCCTTGCGTTCTGCAACTCTTTTAACGCACTAAGGGATATCTGCATATGTAAAAGACGGAGCACTTGGGCCACCTGGTATTTACTATAATGAAGTAAATTAAGAGGCATGATAAAGTGTATATACGAGAGAAAGCTGTTAACTCTGCCTCACGTTCAAGAGGTCCCGAGTTCGAATCTCGGTCAGGGTGAGCTACCTGGATAAGGCTTTTTCCGGGGTTTTCCCTTATCCTTAAAGACGAATGACGGGTACCTCTAAGCTCCATGGACCCTGGACACATTTGAGCATCATTTCACCCATTTCATTCACCGTCTGATATGACTTAACGTTGGAGGACGTATAATTAAAAAAAAGCTGTTTACGTTAATAATAAATTATCAATATTTTTAAGCTAACTAGGTTAATGCTGGATGTTAGATATTTTTTCAAACAGATTAAATGCCCACCTCGGTAGCGTAGATGGTAGCATGTCTGCCTCACGTTCAGGAGGTCCCGAGTTCGAATCTCGGTCAGGGTGAGTTACATGGATAAGGTTTTTCCGGGGTTTCCCCTTATCCTAAAAGACGAATATCATGTAACTATAAGCTCTATGGACCCTGGGCTCATTTGAGCATCATTTCACCCATTCCATTGACCGTCCGATATGGCTTAACGTTGAAGGACGTAAATTACAAAAAAAAAAAAAAAAAAAAGGAGAGAGATTAACTTGGCAGCCTTGGAGTATGAAGCCCGCCTTGGTAGCGTTGTGATAGCATGTCTGCCTCACGTTCAAGAGGTCCCGAGTTCGAATCTCGGTCAGGGTGAGTTACATGGATAAGGTTTTCCCCGGGGTTTTCCCTTATCCTAAAAGACGAATGTCATTTGACTCTAAGCTCTATGGACCCTGGGCTCATTTGAGCATCATTTCACCCATTCCATTGACCGTCCGATATGACTTAACGTTGGAGGACGTAAATTACAACAAAAAAAAAGGATAGAGATTAACTTGGCAGCCTTGGAGTATGAAGCCCGCCTTGGTAGCGTTGTGATAGCATGTCTGCCTCACGTTCAAGAGGTCCCGAGTTCGAATCTCGGTCAGGGTGAAGTACATGGATAAGGTTTTTTCCGGGGTTTTCCCTTATCCTAAAATACGAATGTCATTTGACTCTAAGCTCTATGGACCCTGGGCTCATTTGAGCATCATTTCACCCATTCCATTGACCGTCCGATATGACAACGTTGGAGGACGTAAATTACAAAAAAAAAAAAGAAGAAGAGAGATTAACTTGGCAGCCTTGGAGTATGAAGCCCGCCTTGGTAGCGTTGTGATAGCATGTCTGCCTCACGTTCAAGAGGTCCCGAGTTCGAATCTCGGTCAGGGTGAGTTGCCTGGATAAGGTTTTTCCCCGAGTTTTCCCTTATCCTGTAAGACGAATGTCGGGTAAATCTAAACTCCATGGACCCCGGACTCATTTGAACATCATTTCATCCATTCTATTCATCGTCCGATATGACTTAACGTTGGAGGACGTAAATTACAAAAAAATAATAATAAAAATTGGAGTATGAATCTCATTTTGATGTAAATACAAGACATGTTAAGGGTTTATACATCAGGTAAAAGTGACGTCTTTTTTAAATAATTATGAGACCAAAAAGTGGGTACAACTTTTAAAATTTTGTTCCATCGCCAGAGTGATTATAGACTATAGAATACTTTCAAGCTTTGAAGACTATTACGAGGCTTTAGTGAAATTAGACGTTGCACAAAGTTTTCGCAACCTTTAGAGTGAATGTCAAAAAAAAAATCTAATCAAGGCTTCGCTGGATCTGATCCTGAAGAAGGCCATGGAGTTTGCAATGGCCGAAAGCTCGACTTTTATTAATTTGACACGGCTGATCACCCGCGAAGCCTTGATTAGTAATGCTCGCCGTGAAAGCTTCAAGTCTTACAAAAGATTTGCATCCGTTATTTGCAATAGATCCTGTACCAACTTACAGTAAAGGGGAGGATTAAACTTAAATCCCTCTAGATCATTGAACAATAAAGTAATTGTTTAGTCACTGGAGTTTAAAATGATAAGCGGGCAACCAGGGTAAGACTGCAAACTATTATCGTGACTAGAAATCAGGTAGAATGATGATAGTAGTTCGTTGAAGAGTGAGTACAGTGTGCACTGATAAATTCCACTAAAATTACTTATTGACTTTTGCAGAGAAACTTAATTTATTTCAAGGTACATAACAGTACATTTTAAAACAATTTTGAGCTTGTAGCTCCTACGTTGAACAGAGAGTACGTTTTTCTCAACTGAGCACCCTGCTGGTGCTATAGAAAATTATTGGAATTTAAAACGCAGCAGCCCCTGTATGTCCAACGACAACACTAATGCTGGAAATACCAGTGGTTAGGGATGGGGGTAGGCCTAACACGCCTCCTCCCTTCCCAAAAAAGGGCTTTATTTTATTTTTTATCCGAACATTTGTCTTGCAGTAATGTGGCTCCTGGTTGCGGAAGCACCCCTGTCACGATGATGTAGGGATGCGGGGGATCTTGTGTACGGCGCCCTGGATTTGGGTCCTCGTTGATGGCTCGGTGATGGATGGTGCATGGGGTGGCCACACACGGCTGTTTATTATCACCAGCGCTCGCATTTTGTTTTATATATACAAAATAGTTCTTCTATCTCGTCGTCAATACAGCAGCCAGTTAGAAATGCGAGCAAAAATACTCAAACATGCTCTCCAACTATACGTTTAATAAAAGTGTAACAAAAAATGTTCGCCTAATTTTCAAATTTCTGCAAATATCAGACACTATAAGCTAACTTAGCGCTGTAACCGCTTTTTACTTTCTCTAATACTTAACGTAGGGTCCAAGTCTATGTATGTATTTAAAAAAAAAAGGGCAATTGAATGTATATGTCTTACAACAGCATAAGTCGGATGGATACCACCTGCATCTTAAAAAAAAAAAACACGTTACGAAACTTTTCAACGAAATCCTACCACGTCAAATTACATCTTATATGGAAAATATTTCATTAATTTCCCGCAAATTTTTGGGAAAAATCAGTGAGTAATGACATGGCTGAGATGAAAAGTAACAGTTAACTAGAGTAACACTACTGTTAAAACAACTTCTTCCCAAATTAAAATATTTTATTTGAAATCGCAGACAGTAGGTAACATGAATAAGATCAAATATCAGACATTGCCAAACTGCAGCGCACACCAAGTTGTGATACTTGTTCATACTTTTTCGGTTGTCTTTCACAACTAAGTTATATGTAGAGAAAAATCTCTCACTATCAGCATTTGACATCGGCAACCAAAGACATTGAAGGGACTTTTAACAGAAATTGCGATAAGAATCAGCTTTTGCCTTCAATGCCAAGAGAGTTGTTACTACATCTAAACTGTTATCGTTACCATCATGGCTTTGCTGTTCGATAATGTCACAAAGCTCTTAGTAACAAAGAATCAAATCACAATTACAAATAATACCACTGGTCTTAAATGCATTTAGTTGTTTAAATGCTGCCATTACATGATCTAAATCACCTATACTTGATTTAGTAACTAGCCTATTATGCCTTTCAAATGGGAAGAGTTCTGGAGTCCAGCTAATCAGATGCCGTATCACACTCAGCGTTGCCAGCTTGTTACCCCACCCCTTTTATATTCCCCCTCCCCTCTCTCGCACACTCATACAACATGCAGGTCTGCTTGGCGCATACGTAAGGGTAAGCAAATTATATTTTACAAACTTTTAAAATTATGTGGTTGCCAAAATCAAAATTGGAAAAAGCATTTTCGCAAATTATGTATATTTTAAAATACTATAACTATAATTATAGTTTATGAATTACCTGTTTTTCTAATCCAATGGAACTGCCAGTGGCTCACCCATATCTCTGTCAATCTCACTTCCGTTAAGAGACAATTCGTCATTATCACTGTCTTCATTGTCCGAGTCTTGCAAATTTATGATTATATGTTCCAAAATCTCGTCACGTACTATTTCTTTCTTAAAATCGTCTTCTTGAAGGTTTTTTGCATGCCTCACGCAGTTTGCCCAGTCCTGTTGTGTTACCTTGTCAATTTCTTCGTGAACAAGTTCGTTTAACGTTCGTCAGTTTAAAAGTATTATTTCTGTTTGCAATCCCCCTTTTTATTTGAGCCCTCACCAACTCAATTGGATTATATTGGCAGTGGTAAGGTGGGAGGCGTATTACCTCGTGCCCCGTTTCAATTGCAAGTTGATCCAGCTGATACACTTTTTCCGTGTTTTTAAACGGAAGTACTCTTTGCAATAACTCATTTTTAATTTCTGTTTCCGAAAATTTTTTTAAGAACGTGTACGCCTTAAAAATAATACTTCTAGCCTGACTTCGCAATACCTGCCTTTTTGACTCGCCACTAAATTCACCGCAAGAAGCCATTGCACTATTTAACTCTTGCTCTACTGTTGTGTAAAGAACAACTGAATGATATTGATCTGAACTCTCCAGAGTAAATAAACACTTCTTATCCAGCATTCATTCATAAACATAAGCATACAGCATTCCACAGGCTAACAGGAAATGAAGTGTTTGCTCTTTCTGTAATTTAACACCTTAACTTATTCACAGTAATTCTTTTACCCGTCATGTCAGTAGTTTAAATTTCAGTTCTGAGTAATTAAAAGTATATGTACATACATACACACCAACCACTTTGAACTCTCTAGAGTAAATAGAGATTACGAACCATTCATAAACAAAGATATAATGTGACCAGACACGTTCTGCCAGGGCAGCAGGAAATTTATTGTTTCCTTTCCCTCGAATTGGATTATTCAAAGTAATTCTTTTATCACGTCATGTCAAACATTTACGTTTTAGTTCTGAGTAACTACAAATATACATACACGCACACATGCCAAATTCATACAGTGCTTACGTCGCGATTTATTATTATAATACAGGTAATAGTGGTTTATTTATTTATATTAGAAAAACTATTTTAGCTAAAAATGTGGGGTTTTCATGGTACCTTCCACATGGATCAGTTTCGGCAAAGTCTGAATTTTTGTCTTAGCGCGAATAGTAGTTCTTACAGGCTGATTAGGTTGGCCTCCTCACACACCACTTAGCGGGAATGTAATACAACACCGCAGGGCTCCGATTGGTTGCTCGCCTAGTAGCTCAAGGACAAACACCTTCCCATTCGAAACACATAATAGTAGTTTCAAACAAATGATCTAAATCTTTTATTGTTATATCATCAGTTTCTTTTGCCAGAATGGAGTCTAATTTAGACAAAGTCATACGGCAGCAAACATTTAGTTTCTGTTCTACTTCTTCTCTAACACTGGGATCCATGATATGATCTACAAGTACACTTACTCTATTTTCAAAGTGACCCCTCTCTAATATTTTACATTTGGTTCTCAGTGAGTTAATTCGGGATACTGGATCTGTTATAAATCTAAAACTTTCAGAAACAAATATAGTTGTTGTTGTACCTTTACAATATTGCAGCACTTGGCAGCACAAAAAATGATCATTTAACATTTTGCGCAGGAACTGAAAGCTTTTATTTTAGAAAAGAAATCGACAATTGCATTAAAACAGCTGGCAATGTAAACTACTGAATTAAAACAGGTAGACTAGCGTGTCAGTACAGGTAATGGGAGGACATTTAGCTACTAAATCTGGTTGGTTTTCAGTGAAGTATTGTTTGTATTCGATTTTAACTTTCGGTCATTTCGGAACACATTCTTAAGCCCTGAGGGACAATATTTCCATGTTAATGTAATTTCTGAGAGTAGCTTCCTAGAAGTTCAGTACGTTCTCAGTACCTTCAGTCAGCATAATAGGAGTGTTTGCTGCGCACGGTGTGGTATCCAATAAATAACATTTCCAGTTAGCATACAACAAACAGTTCTCAGTATCACAGACCAGTCGGATGCTTTGGTGTCCATTTATTGTTGCACTGGTTAGTTGTTATTCCAGTCCGCATGATGATGTCACTGTATTGGCTTTGTTAAGTGTTAAATTTTTTCTTGTTTTCGTTAAGATGAAAACATATTTTTCACGACTTCTAGCTTCATGCTATGAAGACATGAATTTTAAATTACATTTATATTTATAAAATTTGTAATAAATGAAAATGTTTCTATGAAGACTTAAAATAATAGAAATTTTCTCATTTATCGCTAAAAAATTATTATTCTCGGAAGAAGCAAAAATTCGCGAAAATTCGCAAAAATTCGCAAAAAAAATTGTTAAAAACAAAAAATCTTCCTCTGTCCATGATTTTTTAAAATAAAATATATATATATTAAATATGTTAGCATAGCGCATTTATTCCTATTCATTCTGAATTACTTTTGTACATAATTGGTAAATCGCAAAAAATTGATAAAATATTAGTATACAAAAAATGTAGCTCTTATTAGAAGTCTTAAGTTACATCTCCTTCTTCTCCTTCAAGCATTAAACCTCGTATTGCGTGCTAGAATGTGCATTTCATCAGGTTATCCATCATTTTTGGATCTTCCGATGTTTCGTTTTCCTTTGGGTCTGTAATTCAATTCATTCTTTATTCGTTCCCTTCTAGTGACGCCCAAAACTGATCTTAAAAATCTCATTTCTGCCGTCTGTAATCTGCTTTTATCTTTGCTTGTCATTGTCCAAGTTTCGCTACTGTATAGAGCTATTGGAACTGACATTTTTTTTTTTTTTTTTAATTTTACGTCCTCCAACGTTAAGTCATATCGGACGATGAATTGAATGGTTGAAATGATGCTCAAATGTGTCCGAGGTCCATAGAGCTTAGTTACCCGACATTCGTCTTTCTGGATAAGGGAAACCCCGGAAAAACCTTATCCAGGTAACTCGCCCTCACCGAGATTCGAACTCGGGACCTCTTGAACGTGAGGCAGACACACTACCACCACGCTACCGAGGCGGGCAGGAACTGACATGGTTTTATAGAGTTTCATCATTGTATCCTTTCTTAATTTATTTTTTAAAGTTTCTTTTTTTTAACTTATTCCACATATTTTTTAAAAACTTTCAACTTTAGTTCCAATAACTACTTCTTTAATGTATGACACTGTAGATCCTAAAAATGTAAATATCTTTACTTGTTCAATTACGTTATTCTCTAATATAAGTTTGTATCTTAGAGGACGAATTCCTTGAAATGTCATGGATTTAGTTTTATTTTTTGAGATGTCAAAATTACAAATAAGAATGAATTTACATCTAATACATAAAATTGTGTGGCTCATCTTTATCTAAAATCGTTTATTGTTTAATGATCTAGAGGGATCTAAGCTTAATAAAGTCAATATAGACTAATTAGTTACCTGTGTATGGATGCTGTGTACAAGGTCTTCTACCCCTATGTTATTTAACGCTTCATGGGAGTAAGCATAGTTTTTACACCATTTGATAATGCTGCGCGAAGTTTAATATGCAATAAGGTCCTGAATGTCATATAATCTCCAGCGCCGCTATGACACTTGCCATGCTAGTGATTACGACAAATTAGAAGGTGATGAACGAATTGCAATGCTGGAGCAGCTACGGGACACCAACAGAGAGTTACAGTACGGCTATTGTTATTGTTTTGTCTGTTGTGATTATGATTGTTATTATAATTGTTTATTATTATTATTATTATTATTATTATTATTATTATTATTATTATTATTATTATTATTATTATTATTATTATTATTATTATTATTATTATTATTATTATTATTATTATTATTATTATTATTATTATTATTATTATTATTATTATTATTATTATTATTATTATTATTATTATATTATTATTATTATTTATAATAAATTATTTATTTATTTGTTCTATACGGCTCAGCATTAATAAGACTGTCCTAGAGTATATTATATATCTGTTAATTTCCTAAGAGAAACTGCTGAATAACTGGTAACCTAATTACATAGAATATAATTACTTATTTAAATACATGTGAACATTGTATGTTTCGATTGTCTCTGAACGTGACTAAAGAGTTGTATGACACTACGGAAAAGCCGTCACTGCACCACTGCTTACCCGTCAACAGTTCCGAGTGCACGAGCGTGCATGCGGTTGTAACAGGATAATGTTAATTCTGATTTCTTTCTTGGATGCTCCTATACACGGCATCCACGCCAACATCAGCTCCAAAATTATGTTCATACGTTCACTTTCATGATTATTTTGAAGTATCAATTGAATTCTAAATAAGTCATGAGACATACGTGTTTCAAGGCGTGGTTAGGAATAAAGAAGTCAAATTCTGTAATTGGTTATATTTATAAAGATTCAAACTATAACTTAAAATGTTCTTGATCTAGTACCAATATTCATCACAATACACCATTACAACAAAAAAACAGTTCTCATTTTCTTCTTTCTTCTCTCTTCTTTCTCATTTCCTTTTATATTCCCACGGAGCTGTACGAAGTTTTAATCTCCTCTTCTTTATCCTATTCGACCACACGTTGCGGCGCCATTTGTAACGGGAATTTGTTTGAAGAATCGCCGATTGAACATTTTCATATATTCATGCAGGATTGTGTGCACAGATCCCACGGAAATGCCGATTTTGGAGGTGATGTGTGCAACTGTATTAATTAACCGTCTTGAAATTATGTTACTAGTCTATTGCAGGTTACTTCAAACATTTCGATGAATTCTTATTTTGTTACATTTATACGGATTCGAACTACAACTTAAAATGTTCTTGATCTAGTACCAATATTCATCACAATACACCATTACAACAAAAATCTATTTCTCTTTATAACAAGATTATTGATATATCGTCACTATTCAAGACTGAAGAACATATCTTCCTCCTAAAGATTATTGACTTGTCGTAACTACCGTTACTTCTACTTAATTTTGTGATTGGCCGATCCAATGGCACGTCACCACATTACGTCATATTATGTCATATAATTATTAGTTCGGCCAATCACTCAATTACATACATTTTTACATACTTAAATTCATAATTCTTCCGAACATAACCCAAAAATACTGTTACACGGTTAAGAGACGGCAACTCGAGGGTTCAGGCAGCTGCTGATCATTGGTTTAAACTTTCAAATAGTATGCCATATTTATACGATGCCATATTATTTTTTCCCCTCTTGGTTTTACAAAGGAATTTTAAAGCAGTCATCACCGCGAGCCACCCTTAACATTTTTCACTATCACTTAAGTGTACTGTAGTGTCCTAACCTCTTAGTCCTACAATTGAAACCTTACATATTGAAAATGATTATCTCGAATTTACTTAAAATAGAAAAATAAGTTTTGTACAAATACCTGAACGGATGGGTAGAGAACGAAATTTCAAAGCCATCACCTAGCCCTTTAAACATCTACCACGTAATTGTAGTTATATCCTTCAAATATCTGCATGCCCACCTCGTAGCCTGTCTGCCTCGCGTTCAAGAGGTCCCAAGTTCTAATCTCGGACTGGGTGGATTATCTGGATAAGGTTTGTAGGGCTTTTCCCGTATTCTGAAAGATGAATGTCTGGTAGCTGTTAAGCTTTATGGACCCTGGGCTGATTTGAGTATCATTTCACCCATTTCATTCATCGTCCGATATGACTTAACATTGGAGGACGTAAAGTTTAAAAAAAAGTGCAATGAAATGCGTAATAAAACAATTTAGTAAATGTTTAAGAAGCAGATAGAATAATAAGCTCTTTTAAAGTAAAGATTATTTCATTGATGTGTGGGTAGAGAAATCTATATGAATATATACTACCTTAAAAACAGTAAAAGAATTAAGAAAAGGCGAATTTTAAAGTTTTAATGATAATTAACTGTGTTCAAAGCCATAGAAGAGATTTAGCTATAATGAAGTATGTATAAGTAATTTCCAAATGCACATAATGTTTAACATTATAGTGTGTTTTTTTTTTTTTTTTTTTTTTTTTTTTTTACTTCATTGTTAATTTTTTAAAAGAATATGGGTGTATTCCAAAAGAAATATCCCAGCTGACATGAAAAGCTATACGTTCCAAGTATGACAGATGAAGGTGGTAAACATTTCCGATAAAGGGAATGTGAAGAGACAGACCGAATGTATAGACATTTTCGCCCGGAAATCAATAAGGGTATTCAAATGTGAGTTTCTCTCTTCACTGCCATTTCTCCTCCAATATATCACATTGAGGACGCGAGGGGCTTTTAAGGGATTGATCCATTCCATCCCAACCCCACGGTCCATGCACTGCCTGTCTCTCGCTGGCATTCAAAGGGTTAAAGGCACTTCATCTTCCAATGGAATTCTGTCTTTACAGGGATAATTGTTAAATAAGGTCTATTTCAGCAATTGAAATAGGTATTTACGTATCCAGCCCGTTAAAACTTTTACTTTTAGTAAACACGTATAAATAATACTAAATAAAGTAAATTTAGTGCAGATATAAACGCATAGCCAATCATTTAATGACATACTCCCACAGATACCTCAACCTTAACTAGCATGACCGTACCAATACAAGATACGGATGCAAATTGTATTGCTTATTCTTAGCGCTGTCTCTAAATAATTGGCTTGTGACACTAAGAAATTTCAAAATTGAATTAGAACTGCTACTAGCAAAATTATGAAAACGTAAATTACTTTAACAAGGTCTACATTTTTTGTATAACATTTGTGTTTTTGTCTATCTGTACGGTTTACCATTCTTACAAGTCATTGAGAATGAAGAGGGCTTCAATGCTATTAATAGAAAATTGAAGACGTAAGTACCTCTTATTTATCACGAATATAACTTGTGATATTTGAACACAGTCCTTAGCCACTTTTTGATTAATTAAAAATATTTAAACACCCCCATGTAAAGAAGCAATGGGTGCATTTTGTTGAGAATTTTCGTGTCGATACTTTAAACTTCCTGAACTTAAATACTGAGTTTGATATTACCCCAACATTTAGTGTTTTGAATTATACTGTTTACACATACACACACCACGGAACTTTTAAAAACGTGTGGGAGGTTCAGGAGCACAGAAGGCTACAGGCCACAAGACACACGGGAGTCCTAGCACTTCAAAGCACGAAGACCCGTCATGCTGTTGGCAGACAATAAACGACCTGACGACAAATCAGACCTTTAGTGTCCACGGCGAGTACTCTTTCATTTGAGCAAGCATTCGTGCCAACTGTCATACGCCTAGAAACACACCTGAGATTAGATTGGAATCAATGGTAATCGAAACCGCATGCAAGCCTTAAACTTTACCGCGGAGACATCTCACGCGGTACTTATGTGGTACGGTCACATGACCTTCTCTATCCACCATTGTTAATTTTATATAAGTTTCACCAAAATTTTTGCGTGTTAGAAAAGCAGTTTTAATTGCGCACTTCATAGTACCTACGAGAGGGATACAGAAACCAAAGTGACATCGAATGTATAAAAGCTACATGAGAGCTTAAAATATACAATGACTAAACTACGTATGACAAACTCAAACCATTAATAAACGGATGATGATACCCACCTCGGTAGCCTGATGGTAGCATGTCTGCCTCACGTTCAAGAGGTCCCGAGTTTGAATCTCGATCAGGTGAGTTACCTGGATAAGGCTTTTTCCGGGGTTTCCCTTATCCTGAATGACGAATGTCGGGTAACTTTAAGCTCTACCGACCCTGGGCTCATTGAGCGTCAGTTTACTCATCGTCCGATATGACTTAACGTTGGAGGACGTAAAATACAACAAAAAAAGGCTGATGATACAAACAAATTTACGTTGAAATAAATGGTATGTTTTAAACAAATTTAAATCTGTACAACAATAAAATATCCACCAAAAACTAAGCGTTGAACAGGAAAATTTAATACTCTCCATATAAATAAAGGATTATGGCGAGGATGTGGAATATAACCTCTGCTATTTGTAATAAATATGAGTATAATATTAGATACATTGTTTGAGAAAGTCCCCAAAGTAATAAACCGAAACAAAGAGGAGCAAATAAAAACAAAATTGTTGGAGGATGATCAGATATTGTTAGCAGATTCTTTACAGAGATCAGCGAACATCTTCAATGAAAAAATAAAAGAATACTATATGAAAATATCATTGAGGAAAACTAAATAAATGTCTATGTTGGGGAAAAATAGAAGACGAGTAAAAATAGTAATAGACAAATAAATAACACAATAGATATCCACTTTCAACTATTTGGAATGTCGGATAGGTACGGAACGAATGAATAACGATTTTGAAACGAATATAGTAAAACATAACAAACTGAATCCATATACTAAGAAGTATTTTGGAAGATATACCAGAACAGAAGTAAAACAGGGACAGTATAATGTAGTATCTAAGCCAGCCTCAAAATATGCGAATGAAACGGGCATTGGGAACCCAAGATAAAAGACGATTAGAAGTAAAAATGTACTTCCAGTACACAAATGTATTTCATGCGCTATTTAGTGAGGAAGAATAGAAGAGTTAGAATTAGATATAAGAACGCATTTGGGAATTACAAAATATAGTTGATGAAACATGTAACTACCAGATGCAATGGAAAGAACAAGTAACGAGAATGCCAACCATGTTACAGTGTTAGCAATGCACAAGTATTTTAAATCAAATAACTGAAACAGAAGTAAGTGTAATACAAAGATAAAACAATAGAGATATCTAACCAACCCTGATATTATCATTTGGGTTATCTTCTCCGATAGAGTGGACAGCGATTCAGCAATACCTTAAAATATGATGTTTAAATCAACATAGTTAAAAGTTACGTAATTTTCCAAAGGGATAGCAGGAATGGCAGGAATGTCTCCCACTGCCTCCCCCTCTCTTACTCTCTTCTTTTATGAGTCTTTGTCTTTTCTATACCTGTCTTTCTCCCTCTTCCGTTCCATCCCCTGCACCCTTTCGTCTCTCTCCTACAGCCCGTGGGGTTTAGACGTAAAGTGATGTTTCGAAAACTAGAAATAAAAACTGTTGTTTTATTTTTTGTGGTGCTAATGCAATTAAAATACAAGTAAACTGTTTAATAGAACATATATTTGTGTTTCTTCCTTAGAACTAATATTTTCCTAATAGCAATTACACTTTAAGTAAATTGATGGAAATTAATCATTTCTTCACACTATTCACACTAACTTAAATAATAAGAGTTAAAATGAGGAAGCCTGGGATTCAAGTACTTACGATAGTAAGTCGCCACAAACAGTGTATCTCGGATGCGAGAGCCCTAGTGGTATAACGGGGAAATATACCTATGAGTCAGTTGGAGAATTTAATGCCATGATGGCAAATTAGCCATGGTAGCTCAATGGATTAGAGCGACTGGCCGGAAACCAGTAGATCCGTAGTTCAAATCCCGGCCATAGCATTAAATTTTTCATGTTGACTCTAACAATCCAATATTTTAACCTATATACGGCTAGTGTGCAGAAATGATTAATTTCCATTAATTAACTTAAATAATACGAGTTAAAATGATGAATACTTACGGTAGTAAGTCACCACAAATGGTGTATCTCAGATGCGAGAGTCCCTAATGGTTTATCGGGGAAATACATGAGTCAATTGGAGAATTTGATGTCATGACGGCAAATTAGCCATGATAGCTCATTAGTTAAGAGCGACTGGACGGAAACCAGTAGATTCGTGATTCAAATTCCGGCCGTGGCATTGAATTTTTCATGTCGACTCTATCAAAGCAATTATACTTTATATTGTGATAAATATTTGTAATTATATATGATTAGAAAGAATTAACACATGATAGGTATGTTTGCTTAAATATACAAAATTCAAAATCTTGTAAATAACAGAAGTTATCAAAAATATTGTACAGAAAACCCAGAAATAACCGAGATATTTTGAGTTCCCGTTTTCCCTTTCACGTACTGTAAACGGGAGAAGCTTTGATTCTGCTCAAAAACTACAATATCGTTCTCTCACAAGAAATAAGTAACTGAACTCTTCTAAACCCAGAAACCCATAAAGATATGGGCCCGGGCGTTAGTGTCTGTGAATAATTCAAAATTTGGTACTTAGTTCATTATACATATTTCCTGGATGCATTTTAGAGAGCAAGCCAAGAAATACCCTCTCGCCTCGGTAGCGTAGGTGGTAGGGTATGTGCCTCACGTTCAAGAGGTTGCAGGTTCGAATCTCGGTCAGGGTGAGTTACCTGGACAAGTTGTTTTCCGAAGTTTTCCCTTATCCTGACTGGCGAATGTCGGGTAACCTTAAGCTCTATGGACCCTGGGCTCATTTGAGAATCATTTCACCCATTCTATTCATTGCCCGATATGACTTAACATTGAAGACGTAAACTACCACCACAAAGAGTCCAATCTTGCTTTCAACTGTCTACATGATGTTAATCTTAAATCATGATTACAATTATGTACTGAAATGTGATACAATAATTTTTAAGAATTGTTTTAAATTTACTTTTTGTAAAGAAAATCCGCGTACCACAAATAATAGCTCCTTAGATGAAAAATGCTTCTCTCTAGCTCCTTCAAAATCCCTCTGACGATTTTTATTGAAATACAAGGTTAAACGTTAACCTATGGTGCAACAGCTCCTACTGGGCCAAGGCCTGCCAACCCGACTGCCGTCCTCACGCCCACATACGCAAGGTAGAGGTGGGCGATCATCCAACCGATACGGAGAGGTGTGGTCAGCATCTCGGCATCCCCAGCCAGAAAGTTAGCTTTCTAGACCAGGGTTCGCAACCTATCCTAGCTCCTCAATTTCCCACAATTCTGAGTGGGCACCGGACCTATACCCGGGACTTAAAATCCGCACCCTCCAGGGGTGGAATCAAACTCGGGAGCCTTCCATGGCAGGAAATCAAAGGAGGACGCCTTAGCCCACTACGCCACTGCGCAGGACGAAATACAAGGTTTAAGAAATCAAAAGTGAAATAAAATCTGTATCTTTAAATTTTAGTAAATAGATATGGAAGTCTTCTTCATTCAGAATAAATTCCGTATAATATGTAATTCATAAACCACATGAAATACACAAAAATTACCACACAAAATATATAGAACAACTTAATTTCACAAACTTGGATGTGGCATTAGCCACTTACAAAATATGAGCTATTTTTTTTTTTTTTTTTTTTTAATTTATCAGATAGTTTAGGATACACCTTTTGAAGTGTTAATAGCTTTGCGATGTGAAAGATGCATGGTATTTCAAAATCAGTAAACAGTGACAAACTTTCTAAGCATTTGACTATCACTTCAGCCTCTTGGGTATAGGTATAGCGCGATGGATATAAGCCTGTCGTATTTCAATAGGCTATAACTTTTGAACCAATAATAGGACACATGTGCAACTTTGGAAGGATATAATACACAATTGGGAGATTACATTACACTATTTATATCTCAGAGAAAATGTTGGAAGTGTCCTCCAGCAGCATCTATACATGTTTGTACCCGTATCACCATATTCTCTGAAGTTTTACGGAGAGTATCCTCGCCAATGTTACTTATTTCGGTTAGAATGGATTCCTTGAGAACTACAACTTTCCGTGGCCTGTTCTTGAATACTCTATTCTTTAAATACCTCACAAGAAAAAATCCGATGAGGTTAGGTCAAGGGATCTGGGGAGCACAAACATTTTGAGATTATTCGATTATCAAAGAAACTGGTTACAAGTTCCATGGTGTCATTAGATGTATGGCACGTTGCTCCATCTTGTTGGAAATGACCTTCTCTCAATTTGATATCTCAGTAAAACTTCAGAGAATATGGCGAGACGAGTGTAAATATGTATAGCTGCTGGTGGAGAACACTTCCAACTTCTTCTCTGAGATCTAAATAGTGTAATGTAATCTCCCAATATTCTCCAAAAGTTTCACATGTGTTCTATTATTGGTTTATAAGTTATGGCCTATTGAAACGGTTCAGGTTTATATGGATCGTATTATACCTCTCGTGTACGTACAACGTAATTGTAATGAAATCATTTCTATTTAGTTTATTTTTTAATTTACATTCGCCACGTTAAATCATATAAGACGATGAACGAAATGATGCTCAAATGATCCCAGGGTCCATAGATCTTAGAGTTACCAGATATTGCGTTTTTCAGGATAATGGAAACCCTGGAGAAACCCTTATCCAGATAACTCACTCTGACCAGATTCGAACTCGGGACCTCTTGAACGTAAGGTAGACACGATATCGTCTATGCTAGAGAGGCGGGCTGCAACGTTTATCTCGATTATCATGAAACAGATAGAAATATGAGTTGTATATGATTTTTTTTTTGTAAATAAAGTGAAAAGAAACAAAAGCCATGTGAATATTGCACATCAATTTTTTATTTTTTCTGATTTTAAATCCTTATCATAATCCTTCCCTATTTCCAGAAAACGTTTGACATACAATGCATTTTCAGTTTGAACACAGTTGAGCATCGCTTGACGTATCCCACCATTTTTAAATGGTGGCTTTTGTGTTTTAATTGTGAAATATCTTTAAAATTCCCAGATGAACATATCCATTACTGGGCGTATACGATGGTTTAGAGATATTTTAAACTCTTTTAATTGGGTGTAAAATTATGCTTCATTGTTGAATTTTATATAATTGGAGATATATTTAAACCATGTAAGATTTAATATGGTAGGTTAAACGATGAGTTTCCAGGAGGTATAGAGCTCCTTCCCCGTGTGACGTTTTACAACTCAAGTTATTACACCACAAAATAGTTTCAATGGACATCTATAAGCACATTACTAAGGCTTCTTCACTCTCTAGATATCATAATTGTTCAATTCTGCTTCTAATTATAGCAAAAATAAATAAAAATAACAAAACAGCTACTTCATTTGCTCTCGTAGATTTGAAATCCTACATATTTCGTTCGAATTTCCATAGCTGTATAAAATCTCGTTTCATACCTGCAGCAATTTGCGAATTATTTCATACATAAAGACAGACAAAGCGACGAAAACTTGAAAAAACTACAAAAGGAGAGAAATTTGCTTGATAGCAATAAATTAGATTTATTCATATATAATTATTTCAGAAAACTTAGACATATTATTCCGTGGTTGCAGTTATAGCAAATTCAGTAAAAGAGGTATAAATTAATAATAATTGCTACTTTGCGCTAATAGTATGAAATAGTTCTTAAAAAAATTAACAGCGCTCTCTATTGGCAGAATCATATCAGCGCCGCCGGTGTGTCGGAATTTCGCCCCACAGTACTTTTACATGCCAGTAACTCCACTAACATGGAGATGTCGCTCTAAAGCATCCTTACACGT
>CM060949.1:144594250-144724250 GCA_030765055.1 Mantis religiosa
TAGGCGACTTTAAAACTAAAAAATCAAAATTATCCCTAATTGCAAAGAAATCGAAAGTTGGTTTTGAGAAAGAAAACAAAAAAGAAATTCTCAGCTGGGCATATCTCAAATGAAGTCAATATTATCGTCGTTTATGCTCTGTGAGTTAATTATTTTATAATGTAATTTAACTACAAAATATCATTAAACTAATTAAATATTCTAGTTCAGAAAATTATTACGTTACTTGCTTTGTACTGCGAGTAAAGGCTGGTTATAATTCCGATATTCACAAAACTATCTTATGTGATGTTTTTTTCTTCTGTCCTCATTAATAACAAAACCTAACCTACGAAATTAGAGAAGCTTATTCTTTTCCAAATCATGCTTAATTGCAATTAATTTCTAGTAAAACACTTAACGTAACGTAACATTAAAAGAAGCAGCTCTGAATGTGAAGTTATCATGGCAGAGAAAAGTCCTTGTAATACATCACATTTTTGCATCATATGATACTTACATTTTTTAAATTATAATACCTACGTTATCAGTGTTAAATGTTGGGGAAATATAGGTACTAGGTTGTGAAACTGTTGTATATTATTGTCACCATTTAAGCAAAAATATCAAGAAGTCATTCTGTTTCTAAGTATGTCAATTTTTGTCATTTACAAGAGCACAGGTAAATAAGTATAGTATGCACATGTCTTCCCTGCTCACTCTTCCACAGATTACGCTTTTTCATCTATTTTTTTTCCATGATAACCAGATAAACTTTCAATATATTTTGCACATTTCGCTGCTGGTAAACTGCAAACATACGACAGTCACTGGCATTGCATGCTTTTTGCAAGAACACGAGGGGGAAAAACATTTGAACATTCAAGGCAATAATATCTCGTAAACACTTAACATATATTGCATGCTTTAAGGAGATCTACAGTTTTTGTGTAGAGTGATTTTGTCTATTCCTTACGATTTGTCAATTACCTGTTTGAATATTCAGAATGAAGAAGACGTCACTGGATACTTCCAAGATACACTTAGGTACATTTTATTTGTCATGGAAAAATACAAAATATGTATTTTAATCAAAATTGTCAGAGCCATTTTTGAGATAAAATAACGAAACATTTTAGGGTATTTAGAAGTTCGGGGATTTATATGAAAAACTTTGAAATACGTCGTTGAAAGATGCTGCACTTAAAAAAGAAAAAGACGGCTAAATTCTGTATTTAAGTTACGCCTTCCATACACATGTTTAGGCGGACTTGTTTCTAAGAATGTTTAGTGAACCCCAAAACGTGAAATTCGAGTCAAATCTAGAGAACGGTATTTGGATAGAACACAATATGTTTACTTACTATAGACAAGCAAGTAGCAGAGAAATTAAAAATGCTTCCAAACGAAAGTTTATAAAATTGAAATATCATGTAGGTATGTATTTAAAACCAGTTTAATATTTAAAACGATTAAACAAACCGTCAGTTGTGGTACATTAAGAATTTTGAATACGTTGACACATTGAAAGACAAAATGCAATAAACATAGAGAAGTAAAATAGGTTTATAAAACATGCACAAAGAAAAGGCGTGCAACTCACCGGTCCAATTTAAAGCACTTAATTTCGGAAACCGTCTTCTTCGCCTAATTTGCTTCCCCTCCTTCCTCTCTACCCCTCTTCCCCCGTGTCTCCTCTTCTGTTTATTTCGGCCTTTTTTTAGCACGCCGTTTTTTTTATCTGACTCTTCTTCTTTTACAACCTCTTTATTTTTTGTGTGAAGGAAACGTTTAGACGTTTGGCGGGATTGCCTAATCTCGCAGGGATAGCATCGTCATGTAGAGCTGGCCGTCTCCAAAAGCTGAGAAATATAATCTTAACAGTACGGCTAAAAGCGTCTTGAAACTAGCAGAGTACAGAAATACTAACATAGCATTATCTGGTTCCACCCCTCCCTCCCGCCTCTCCGAGGGGTGAAGGGAAATGCTACGACGACATCTCACGGACTTTTCCTCGGTATTCTTCCGCGAGCGTGGTGGGGAGAGGACGCAGGCTCCTCCTACAAAAAAGCGCGTCTCCCCACCACTTCACCGCGGAACGCACCAATCCGCTGGCGAGCGAGGGAGAATGAGGGGTTAGTATGATCACCGCCCACCCTTTTCTTACTTGATAAACCCTTCCTTCCTCCGTCTTGCTACTTTCTTATCCGTTGGGGAAGGGGTTAGATCTTTGCTTGAATAGTGTCATTCCAGGGAAGCGTCGTAGAAGAAGGAGGGAGGAATACATTGCGAATAAAGTGTGTGTGTGTGTGTGTGTATGTGTGTGTGCGTGCGTGTGTTATATACACCGTAACCCGAGCAAGCCTGCCTGCCTGCCTGCACCTTCTGTAAAACGTTTATATTAGATACACGTCTACGCAGGCATACTTAACATAAAACCGTCTCAGCATTCCAAGTCCTCCTTAGGCGCTTTCGTAATTTTAAAGTTCGCCTTTCTACTCCTGTACAGTGTTCTCAAGGAAAAGTATTACCGACATTCACGTGACTTTCTTCATCCATTTATTTTTACTTTCTCCAATACGTAGATACTTAAGCATAGGAAGTACTGGGTTCCATATGTTGTACGTCTGTGAACTGCATAACTCAAACATGAAAACTCAGATGTGACATGGAGATTTTAAGGAAATTATCGTTCCCTAAATTACCCTTCACGTATAAATAGTTATTTATGTTACTTGCGAGGTAAGTCGTTACTTGCGAGTTAAAAAATTTAAGAGTCGAGGACTCAAATTTCAAGAGCGTGATAAACATCAAACCTCGCTACTCCCTATGTAATTTTATCCGTTACCTAAAGAATAGACTTACATTATGAATTATAAAAATATTTTTAAAAAAAAATTACAAAATATTTAGAATCGATGTTTTTACTATTATGTGTTACAAATAGGAAGAGTTCTCGCCTGTAGCGAATTAGATACGTTACAGCCTTCAGCATTGCCATTTCGTTATTCCCATTGTTTTTATATTTCCCTCTCTCTCTTTCTCTCTCGCACACGCACAGCGATGCATCCATATAGCTTCGAATGTTACGTACGTTAAGAGATAATTTGTCATTGTCATTTTCTTTAACATCTGAGTACTGCAAATTTATTATAGGTTCCAAAATCTCGTTACGTGCTATTTCTTTCCAAAAGTCATCTTCTTGTAGTTTATCTGATGTCTCTCACAGTTTTCCCAGTCTTGTTGTGTTCCTTGTCAATTTCTTCGTGAATAAGTCGTTCAACGTCAGTAAGTTTAAAAATATTATTTCTATGAAAAGGTAGAGCCAGACTGAAAAATTCAATGCCATAGCCGGGATTTGAACCACCAGCCGCTCCAGCCGCTCTAACAATTTGAGCTACTATGGCCAACGTGCCAACATGACATTAGATTCTCCAACTGACTCCTGTTTCTCCCTGTAAACCACTAGGAGTTCTCATAAACACATCAGACAACTACCTTAATGGTGACTTACTATGCTGTAAGTACTTTAAGGCCCGGGCTTTATAGTTCGGACCACTGTTAGGTACAATCAGTCTGACTCTACCCTTTCATAGTGCGTCCTACACACGGCTAGTGTGAAAGAACAATTAATTTCCAATATTATTTCTGTTTGCAACTTAATTTGAGCCCATATTAACTCAATTGGATTGTTCTGGCAGTAGTAAGGGAGAAGGTGGATCGTGTCTCATTGATCCAGCTGATACACTTATTCATGGAAGAGTAACTGAGCAATACTGTTTTGAACTCTGTAGAGTAAATAGAGATTACGAACCATTCATAAACTAAGATATAATGTGACCAGACACGTTCTGCTACACCAGCAGGAAGTGTATTTTCCCTCTCATCGAATTTACCAAACACCTTGGCTTATTCAAAGTACATATATCTTTTATCACGTCATGTCAAATGTTTACGTTTCAGTTCTGAGTTACTTCAAATATCCGTTATGACTTTAGTTAGTTAATGGAAATTAATCATTTCTTCACACTAGCCGTAGGTAAATAGGCTAAGGAAAATATACGAGTCAAATGGAGAATTTAATGTCATGACGGCAAGTTCGCCATGGTAGCTCAATGGGTTGGAGCAACTGGACGGAAACCAGGAGATCCGTGGTTCAAATGCCGGCCATGGCATTGAATTTTTCATGTTGGCTGTATCTATACTTTATGATATTCATTACAGTGTTTACGTTGCAATGCATTGTTATAATACAATGGTATCTATTTTATTTATTTGTATTAGGGAAACTATTTGAGCTAAAAATATGGGCTTTTTACGTTTATGTTAAATGCATTACTCTCTCCTTCCCCATGGACCAGTTTTTGCAAAATCTGAATTTTTGTCTTAGCGCGAATAGTATTTATTAGAGATTGATTAGTTTGGCGCTCGTCACACACCACATAGGAGGAATGCAATACGACAACACTGCAGGACTCCGATTGATTGCTCACCTAGCGGCACTCAAGAACAAACATCATCCCATTTGAGAGTACCTAAGTGTAAGATGATATTGAAGGCTTTGAAAAGCGAAGAATCGTAACTGTGGTGACGCAAAACTAACAAATGATACACTTAATGTCACAATGAGCCATTTATACGGCGAAAGTTTTATACCTGAAGAAATTCAAGAAGAAGCTCGAATTGCTATCTTTGTTTGCTGCCACAAAAGTCATCTGAAATTTATGACAAACATATTTATGTTTTAAGGAATGGTGCAGTTCAAAAGGGTTAGGAATATCTTTTTCTTGTTTTTCAGGTAACTAAAGAAAAGTTGAACATCAGACTAAGCCATCTACGAGGTAATCGATAGTCAAAGATGTTATAATAGGTATAATTTCTTTGACACTAAGTAGGAGGAGGCATTCCTGAAGAACAATGTGCTTTTCTCTCGCAAATTTTAACTTTATCCTTCTGCTTCATTGCTATATTGACTCTGGTAGAGAGAATTCGACTCCTTTCAAAAATTATTAATGTCCAACAGTAAATGGCCCACTCTTCAGTAACAAAAGTATCATGTAATGTTGTGTTGTCTCTTATGGTGGCGGATAAAATATAAGTCGAGCCCCTCCCAAATGGGAGTTGTTCGGATTGGGTTGGACTCGAGGGGGCAGTGCGTTGCCGCCATCCGCGGGAGATCGGGTACCTCCGGCCAGGCTTCGGCCGCTCGGAGGGGGCAGAGGGTTGCCTAAGAAGTCCCGGGTACTAGCCTGCAGAGCTAGTAGAAAGTGTGCTAGATCACCAGGTTATTCAGTAGTCTTCCCTGAGGTGTTGACGCACTTAAGTGGCGTATCCACTTCCATCCGTCTTGACGTTGTTGTCAATGGGGGGGGGGGCTCTTTAGACTCAAGGTATTGCCTCAAGGAAAGAGCCCCGGAGTTTTCCATTGCTCCCGGGTTGTTAGAGGCCGGGACTTGGGACTTTTGGGTAGACCTCATGATACATGTACGTTACAATTGACGTCACAGCCTCACTGGAGACTGCACTTTATATCACATCAGAAGCGCATTCACTAACTCGCTCATATACTTACCATTGGAAATTTCCACAGAGCATTCTAAAGTGTTGTAGAAACGGAAGTTTCTGGTTATCTAATGACAGGTTTCTGTTGTTTGCCTACGCTGAGCTAGAGCATTTTATATTTTCGAGTTAAATAAAATATACATCTTGAATTTTAAGAGGAATACCTTGTGAAGTCTTCTTTCTTCTGAATAGTTTTGCACTTAATTTGTAAACCGTAAGATGAACAAAACGTTTACTACGTAAAACTATAGAAACGCGTTTATTTTAAATAACTGTGGCAGGACTGTCGAAATTTAATACTTGCAAATCTCCTTTTTACACTTCTGGGATGCAAGATGGCAAATAAAAAAAGACAACATTGAAGTTGAGTGCTACCAACCAAACGATATATAAGTACATTGCTATTGGTTTGAATGTTTAAAGTGCTGTCGTTATTTAGTTGTTTCATGCGACGTCATGGCCGTTCAGAGTGTACGGATGGAACTTCAAGGCCAGCATATATCGACACTCTTTTAAGCATTCGATTACTATCGATTCGGCTTCCTTTAGACATCTACAATGAAATGTGTAATGGAGTTACTCTAAATGTCTTCTTCCTTCTACTTTCATCGATTAGGCAACTGGCTTGTTCCGGTCTCATTTCCACCTTAAAATTGGTCTTCTTATTGTTCTTCTTCCTTTGTTTGTATTCTAGCACACTCTTTGGTAGCCTGCTTGAATCCATTCAGATGGTCTTTCCATGTCTGTTTATTATGATTTCTCCTATAGCACTAATTTTTAAATTTGCAACAGTTTAATTTGTGCAAAAGGCGCTTGAGTTCTGATGATAAATTACTCTCTCCTCTGGTGACGTTCTGGTAGAATTCTTATAGGTGAGAATTATTTTATGCTGTTATGGTTGAAAATAACAATTCCTCTCCTTTACATATATTTTAATTTATTCCGGAAAACCATTAACATATGTTATTACAATTTAAATTTCGTAGCTTTTGTCCTTTCATAAGAAGATTAAATTTCTGCAGACTTGCAGAACAACACAAAAAGCACGTCTTACTCCGACTATGATCTTGTGGGGAATGACGCCAAATTATCTTCATATTCTCGATTCGCTTCGCACGATGTTTCTAGAATATCTAAATTACTGCTATCCTATTGGTCCACGTCATAACATTACGTAATTACATTATTGTAATAACCAATAGAAACACTAGTACGTAAGTTATATCGTTCTGTGGCCTACCCAGTGTTACATTCTATTTAATACAAATTACATTTTCTAGAACAATTCAGAATAAATTTTTAAATATTTGAAAAAAGAAATGAAATAACCGTCACAAATTTTCTCTTATTTCTTCATTAGTTAATCTATTACAGCTTGTTACTCCCTCAATTGTTCTAAACAATTTCAACTCAGTTGCTTGAATGAATTTATTATTTCTATCTTAAAATCTAACTTTCACTTCTATATAAAATTACTGGGATGCCATAACTTTATCAAATTTGTGTTTCTTTCCTTGTATTTTTTAAAGTTCTTCTAATAGTTACACATATAGGTTGGTACTTGTGGATCTTATTGTGTAGATCATTATCAAATATACAACTTTATATCACATCCAAAATAATTACAATTTTGCAACTACTTGATTAGTATTTCTTTCACTATTTTCGTTCTTGCTCACTGTTATCCTAAAACTGCCCATTTTTTTCGTTTTATTTATTGAAATTGTTAATTTGTATTCTTCTAACATTTTATTCAACATCATCAATATAGTCTTCTGTAAACTATTTTTTTTCTATTATACAAAAATCGTATATACCTATATAGTACACTAACAAGGAAACTATGCTCACATCTGTATTTGCTTGAGAGTTTGATGGCATCATCTCTGCTCTATTTGGACCTATGTGCCACAACTCAGGTGTGGAGTATTGCTGGAAGTACTTACCCGAAAATTAGTCCAAAATATGTAAGAACATATAGGCATAATATCACAGCATTGCACGGGAAGGATTGTTTACCCCTGACACGCAGCAGTCCACACCTGGTATAAGTAAGAAGCACCGTTCCCCGCACCTGGGACAGAGCTGACGAGAGATGTCCAGCACCTATTCGCAAGTTGTCACTGCAGCACTTACCAGGATTTAATTTTGGGCGTTGCTGTTCTACTCCGCAGCAGATTTTTGGTACACATGGATTATATACAGCAGGCATTATACCATTAAATTTTCAGCTGTGTAATGGTGTGAGTACAGTGATAGTTCTCCTGTAAGTTTTGTGTTTCAATCTAATTGTATCATTTAGCTTACAATGATTTTTCCATGTTCTAATGGCATCGTCAGTATAACTCGAAAAGAGTCGATGCTAAACTCCATCCCTGTCTTACACCTCTATTTACTAAAAGTTTACAAATAAAATTATGGTAGTAAACAGATTAAAACGAAGCAAATATAAAAATATGTTTTCTAAGGAATATGTAGAAGTTTTGTGCTTACCCATGTCCGTGATGAGGATACTGTGTCTTCTTCACATTTAAGATCTCCCAAATTCGAATCTCTTTTAGGAATGAATTACGCTGTTTTTTTCCTTATACTTGGAAATGTATTGGGTAACTCTATACTCTAAGGACCCCTGGATCTTTTGAAACCTTTCACTCATTTAATTAATTCGTCGTCCTATATTCCTACCCGACGGGTATCGCACCCTCGACCTGTTGCATCGCTGGGGTAAGTTAATGCACACAACCTGCACATAATGTGCCAATGTTAGGAGGGTGAATCTTTTATCGACAAGATAACACCGGATATTCTGCTAATAAATTACCTATACATTTAGACAGCATATTTTATCCAATCTTGTAGACTAGAACTCCTGCAAAGACAGAAAAAAATATCAACAGAAGACAGAGGAAAATAAAAGTAAAGCACTACTTGCAAGAGATGAGAGAAGATTAATTCCTTTTTCCTCGTTCCTAGCTTTTCTTTTCTTTTCTTCAATTAAGAGTGGAGCAGGGAAGTAAAGCTTTTTATTCTTCTATTTCTGGACATACAGCTTGAAGGAGAAGTAAGAAGCTAGAGGGATCCACAGTGTGTTCTTTACTTAACCTACTAAAATTTTGTATTTCAGTCGTTTTATAACAAACTTCTGCATCACAAGCAGTGACGTCCAACTTATTCTTATATTGTCGGTAATTGCTCGGAAATTTGTATTTCTGTATTACTTGGACTTGCTCTTTCCAAGTTAAATAAAACGCTGATTTCAAGAAATTATTTGTTTCTATTAAAATGCTATGCACTGCATTCAAATTACACCTTCTACTCACTACTCTACAATATCAATACAAAAGTGTACCCTTGTAACTCTCTCATGCTAAAAGAGATCAATTTTGTTATACATTTACACTTATCGTTATAAAGGTAGATAAAAACACAGTAAGTTCACCAAGGCGATAATCTGTTTTTTAACGTATTGCTTTGAAATTCGGTTTTATTTGCAATGAACAATCACAGACGCCATGTTCCACACTCCAAAATGTATGTTTCTAAGTATACATTCAAACCAGTGACAAAGAATATTTTGGAAATGGCTAATACTATAAACATTTTCGTTTGAAATAAAAAATTTACATTTTTTTTCTGTATAAAGGTTTTGTTTATTTCTTACGATTTACCAAATACGCAAAGCTTTTACCAAATACGATTTTCTCTACTTGGACTTCAACAAACCATTCTTACCTCCCAGAACTTCGGTAAATACCTACACGTTCTCAAGTCATCTGAATAAAAAGTAATTTTTAGAAAAAAGTCCAGATGTGTGCATCTGTGGGCAAGATAACTCGAAAATTAAATTTCGATTAAATATCAAAATTGGTATTTAAGTTTAGCATCTTCAAATGATGAAAGACGAATACTTTCAAAAACTTCCGTCACCACAAACATCATTTTATATGCAAATGTTTCTGTTATTAATTTCTCCAAAATGGCTTTATGGATTTTGATTAAGAAAATATGTTTAAACTCTTTTAATGAGAAATGGATTGTATATCTTCAGTTTCATAAAATGAAATGCTCTTTGTCCTGGATGACTTTTGTATAACTCTTAAACCGTAAGAAATAGTACACGAAATGTTAATACATAAAAATACATATTTCATTAAATTACAGTAGAGTACAGTACAGTAGTAGCGTGCAGTACTAATATAAAAAATACATTACTTTCTCTACATATTAGGATAGGTGGTAGAGAAAGTAGGTAATTATATATTTCTCCTCACTGATTTAGCTACTAGAATTGTTTGAGGTAGAGGCAAGAGTTTTAGTTTCCGAAAGAAAATAATATAGGTTATATATTGTTTACGTACTGTTTTGTTTAAATAGAATAACCGGTACGGGTTGTATCTAAAGGTGTTGAAGACAAGTGAATTAATTGAGTTTTTATTTATGAACGCTCTTTAACTATTCTGATTCTATGTTCAATTTTAAATTTGGCATGAAAGACAACCTGATTTTGCCCAAAGGCCTTTTACGTGCCGTGAACCTACGACAACAGATGGGCTTTACTTCCTTGCCTAAGGAAGACATACTAAGGATTTTTAGGTCCAAAAAAGATCCGAGTCTACCGCCGAGTTTGAAGTCGTGACCTCAGGAACAAGAGGCTAGTATATTAACCTCAAGATATGAAAAGGACCAAATTTGTATGCCATATGTTTCATAAGGTTCCATGTTAGGTATAAGTTTATATTTAATGCAAATCACATCAAAACTAACCTCTGATATTATTGGTGATACACTTGTGGTGCTAAAAAGGTGTTGCTAACTGCGGAACCAGGGCTTTTCCCTCCTATATTGCCTCCTTAGGTATGTTTGGGTTTTGGGTAGCCTTTGACAGAAAAGCAGCGACTGCGATCTAGTAAACCTCATACATACGGAGGCTACGGATGCAGCGGTCATCCTGTACACCTTAACGATATGTGGTCAAAGCTCTTAATGGTTAATGTGAACTGGGCTACACGTTCATTTCAGTGAAATGTTAACGCTCTGTATAATTACGTACCTTACGTTTTTTATTTATGCTTTTTCTTCATTATACAAATACCAAAGGGAGTCTGTACTATGGAGATTATTACTTATAGCTCAAAATTAATAAGGTATTAATGTTAAACAGCATACAAGTTCACTCTAAAAAGACTATCGCTGATTGACTATAAGTAATCCTGCCTTAAGAGTTCGTTCTAATATAAACAATGCAGGTAGACGTTTTATGGACGGATAGGGGAGCTTCCCCCTCAACTGCTCAACTGTTTACCTTCGGATTTAAAGAAACTTCCATTGTTACTTCCCTACGCTATATTAACCGCATCCTATCCAGCAGCACAAGTATTAAGAAATGTGCATCCCATGCTTGGATTAATTCAACAATGGGCAAAAAATTATAAATATGATGACAAATATGTTATTAGTAAAAAATTGCTATTTATCGGAGTCCTTGGGTAAAAGCACCACATCCAGCTCGAAATCGGGAGCTTTTTTTTATTATTTAATATGTTATGAAGTAGACATGCTCACATTACATATTTTAATAATATACATACTGTCGCGAACCCGATCGCGATAATGCGACTTGCGCACACAAAGGAACTGATGGGCAGCACGGATATAAAGAGTATACCGGAACAGATAAACCGGGGTTCGATCCCAGGCGACCGCAAAGTGAGATTTGTGGTGGACAACACGGTGGTGGGGCGGGTTTTCTCCGGAATCTCCGGTTTCCCCCACCATCTTATTCCACCGGTGCTCCATCTTCATCTCATGTATCATCAGTGTCATTGCCTGCGGTGCCGTATGTAGTAAAAGCGGGCGTTAAACACTACACATTTCATTTTTCATTTCATTTTTATCAAGAAACTGATTACAAGTTCCATAGTGTCATCAGATGTATGGTACGTTGCTCCATCTTGCTGGAAATAACCTTCTCTCAATTCGATATCATATCCGTAAAACTTCAGAGAATATGGTGGGTGCAAACATATATAGAAGCTGGGGGAGGACATTTCCAACATTTTCTCTGAGATGTAAATAGTGTACTGTAATCTCCCAATAGTGTATTATATTCTCCCAAAGTTGCACGTGTGTTCTATTATTGGTTCAAAAGTTATGGCATATTGAAATGGTTCAGATTTATATGGATCACACTATATTTGTTTATTAAAAGCACTCTGTTAGGTTAACCTCTCCTTTTGTAGTTTTGAGCATTTGTACATGAGTGTTATATGTACCACGTTTCCTTCTAATACAGAGATATAAGCGGGGTCATCTTTATTCGTATCTTGTATGGGTATGCTTAAGCCTTCTTTCAGGTTTATAATTAGTCTGTCTGCAATTTATTTGCTAAGCATTCACAGAACCACAGCTGCTTCAAATATTAATTTAATGGTATCCTTGATATTTTGAAAAACTAAATAGGAAGCTTATTCATCTATACCTATAGGTAATTCACTTTGACCGAATAAATATTTGTAGAAATAATTTTATTAACATATTCTCTTGAAGGTAAAAGGAAACCGATAGGGGTAGCTCAGGTGGTTACGTGTGTGGCCCATAGTCAAGGCCGGACTTCGATTCTCGTTGCCGACCTACCTGACCATGGGATTTTTCGGGGGTTTTCCGGGTTGCCAAGCGCATGCTGGATAGGTTAATTACATTCCCCGAATTTCCTGTCCCTCCATTTCATCTCCATTATCATTTCATACCATCCCTCATATGGTAGTCTCTTTTAGGGTAGAAGCGTCGGCGGGTGTCTTGGCATTGCATGACAGGATCATAAGATTTGAGTAAACCACTTCTTCCTCCGGTAGGACGGTTGCCGGTCTCCGAACTCAGGTTCTCGTAGTGGGACAGTTTCCGAACCACAGTAGGGTGGAATGTCCGTGCTCCTGGTCTGTCGGGGGAGGTTTCAATCTAAGTAAAATATAGGGATCCTGCCCTCTGGACTGCCATGACTCCTTGGGTGGTCGCCTTGTTTCCTCTCGCCTCATCCTTCCTCCCCGGGGATACTCCACTTGGGGGCATAAGAACAATACACCAAGTTTGCACTTCCATACCGAGTATCCTCCGAAATAATCCAGTTTCAGGTATAAGGGGGAAAAAATGTAAGTGATAGTCAAATCTTTTAAAAGCTGGTCGCTAGGTGAGGCTTTGAAATTTCATCCTCTGCACGGGCACGATATGAAAAAGGAAATAACCACTTCCATTTCAGAAATTGCAAACAGTAATAACGAATATTTCAGAATTGATTAGTTCCATTTACAAAAAACGAAATGAATTTTATAAAAGCAAATACTTCAAATGCGGTACGATTTTGTCTTTTTTTTTTTTTTTTTTTTTTTTGTAATTAACGTCCTCCAACGTTAAGTCATATCGGACGATGAATGAAATGGGTGAAATGATGCTCAATGCGTCCGGGGTCCATGGAGCTTACCGACATTCCCGACATTTGTCTATCAGGATAAGGGAAAATCCCGGAAAAAACCTTATCCAGTGAACTCACCCTGACCGAGATTCGCACTCGGGACCTCTTGAACGCGAGGCAGACATTCTACCATCTACGCTACCAAGGCGGGCGATTTTGTCTATTATTTACGATTCACCAGTTATACAAAAGTCACCCATCTTATATGATATTCCCAGAATATTGAAGATACATATTTTATTCCTTGTGAAACATTTTAAACAACTAGCACCTACTTTAATCAAAATTGTTAGCGCATTTTTGAGAAAATAAAAATTTTTGAAAACTGTCCCGTTTAAAGGGTAGCCTGGAGAAGATTTTCTTGAACATCTTCATATATATCCTTGGAGGAAGCTTAACCTAAATATCAAGTTTAATATTTAACCGACTTCTCGTTCTCAAGTTGACACACACGCCCGCACGCCCGCCCGCACGCACGCACGCACACACACAGATATACACTTGGAACGCGCGCGCTGGCGGTTCTTTTTCTAAAACTATAGATGAAAGAGCCTCAAATTATTAAATACCTACTAATTTTGGGTGGAATGTAATACTGTGACGGGCTAACCATGGATTGTAAAAGCTAAGGAGCACATGGCCAGATCGTACACGGGGGCGGAATTACTCAGAGGTAGGGAATACCGGCATGACGAGAGGTTGGGATTTTCTATCAGGTTACAAAAGAACTAAAACTCACTTAATAAGAATACTTACTATACTAATTAATTGCAAAAAGAGTAATTGCAAAAATAGTCCTTTGGACCTTGAACAGTCAGGGTATTCCGCCCTGTCAGGTCGAAGACCTGTACACGAAAAGAGTGAGCAGCAAGCAGCAAGCACAGTGGTGTCGTTGAGGGAAGAACCTCCTCCTCAGAAGAGGGACCCTCGACATATTGCCATATCGGGACCTTGTCCCTTACTGGCTTGGTGGTGAGTTTTGAAGAAATGGCGGTGGTAGATGGTGGAGATAAATAGGTAATGGTTAAGTGGGTAATGATTAGTCGATGGATTTAGTCGTTGGGGTTGTATAAGTATTAAGTAATGCTGTTTGTCTTAATGGTCTTGGAGTTACGGTGCTGTTAGTAATAGTCTTGGGCGTTTGTACGTTTCCCCAGGGTCAATATCGTATTCCTCGAGGCCTCTAATTAGTTCATTAAAGCTGTTTGGAAGGTTGTTGTAGAAATTTTGGGAAATTTGTAGAATGTAGTCAGTGATTTTGGGGAAAGATAGGTCATTGTGAATATTAAGAGAATGAGATTCACAGTTTACATCCAGTTATACCAGAGCTGGATGAGTGGGGGAGTGACGTCACACGTACTACTGAAGTCACATGAACTATTTGAATTAATTAATACAGTCACTTGTGACAATACTTATCCTACTACTTACGTAGTAAATAAAGCAGAAAATGGAACTCATTCCAAAACGATCATTATTTTCAATACCTCAAGTATTTTGTCACTTCTATATTTAATTACACTGCTATGACAGCTATGATCGCGGCATAAACTGATTAGTACTGTCGTTGATTCGCTCCAGCAAACATCGTGGGAATACTGATCCCAACATGGTCAGGCCATAATAACGCGAATCTAATTATTTAAGTTGTGTTAAAATTAAACTCTTATTAAAATACCATCATTATTTACAGTCTTTAATGTTTGAAGTACAAAAATTGTGCTGGATTGGTACACTAAGGTAACGAAGTATTTTATTCGCTTGAAAGTTCTGATGCGATGGTGGCACGTACATTTGTTTACATCGGGATCTTTACTTATGTTGGTTGGAGTAAAGCAAATGTATGATTATGAAGCAAGATGGAAAGAATCCTATGGAAGGTGCGAGTTCCGCTTGCTTAATAATTTTATATGGTTGTGTTGTTCAAATAAGAACTAAACATTGCCTTAAATTTAGAAAAAAAGTTTCAGTTGCATATATTCACCTAAAATGTTAATGAATCACTAGTAATTACGACAGAAGAAATCATATAATAGCAACACTTATAGCAATAGCATTTACACCACAGAATTACAACTAAAACGGATTTCAAATAAATCTTAGAACGATACTCTCAAAATTTAACTTTAGTTTTAACTGAATTCTGAGTAATGTAAACATAACATTCAAATGTAATAAATTGTTGTATGCTCAACTATTATAAACAGATAAAGTTAATAAGCTAGTACATTGCAAATTAGAATACATTTTTAATGTCTGAAATAATTTAAGGCAGATGTATGCGAATTTACAAGAAAATCTTCACTAAGCTACCCTCTAAATTTGATGTTTAACTCCCAATATCATGCCCATTTGTGTCTTTTGTTTCAATTGTAAAGTTTAATTTAACAGCCACATTATGTTTTCTTCGAATTCTTCAGTATTTGAATCACACTGAGTAAAGGCAGGCGCTGAAGGAATTGAAATATTTGCTTTAACCCTCGCATGGTATCAGTTCTGGAAAAGCATATTAGATATCTGGGGGCTTTCTTCACCCCAAAGTGATTATAACAACTATGGGGCACTAAAGTGTAAAATATTTCCACAAAAATATTAATGACTTTATTTTAAGACCAAAGCACACCTTTTAAATTAAAACTCCATTGTTGTAAGCTATATAAGTTATGTACTAACCATTTCTAAAAGATGAAAACATACATATTGTGACTTTGTAGGTTCCTGAAATTAAAAGTCCAATTGCACAAACTCAAAATGTTCTTTTTTCCACCGAATTACAGTTGGAACACTTACCGATTACATAGAATTACGTAGCGCACACAATTACAATTCACCAGTTCGTCTGTCACAGGTCCACTCCACACTCGCAATTACGTACAACTCCTCTGATACACGTACGCAGTCTTCCAGTCCGTTCTCTAGCACGGCGCTCTTCACAGCTGCTTGCCAAGAACTGAACTCTCTCCAGCCCGGCGCGTCGCTTATATAAAACCAACTGACCTATCTAGATGGTTCCGGGTTAGATGAAATATCCCGACTGTTCCAGACGTCAGGGGGAGGGAAAAGAGGCGGCTAGTGATGCTTTTCCAACCATCCCTTCAGTTAGCGCTACACAGATAAATGGGTAGGCGTGACTGAATGCTTCCCGTCTGGTCCCTACCTGCCAGCTGCTGGTTCTCTCGGGAATTCCGATGTTCGAGTGACAATATGTTTTAGTTCCAAAAAGTATATATATCTACTATTTTAAAATAAAATGTTCATTTACCTCACACTACTTTATAAAAAATCCTGTTATAAATAAACTTCTACACATTCTCCACTTGAAATGATGAACACTCATTGCAGAACACTTTTACCCTTGCATGTTCTTTGCAGATAAATTTGTGACAATCATTATATTGTTTCTTCACTTTCTTGTCCTTTGACCTTGGGCAGGAATCACATCTTTTTCGTTTCAGATTTGGAAGATCTGCATCCTGGTCCTGTTGGTTGCCATTTAGAAGATCCTTGAAACCAGCTTGAGTTATTGCTGAACAAATGCGTTCTGTTCTGCCCTGGAAGGGGGGAAGAATTCGTCTCTCAATTTGAGGTCTCAGTAGCTCTTTTTCCAGTTCTGAGAGGAATTCTCTTCTAGCAGTTTTACCTCTCATATGATGTAAAAATTTACAGTACAGGACGTAAGCACTGAGGCATGCTAAGTCAAGTATATCAAGAAATAGAGCAAGTGGCCACCTTCTTGTTTCACGTTTAACTCAATAATGCCTAGCCATCTTATCATCAGTATCACACCTGACTTTGTTGAGTTATAGAACATTATCACTTCAAGTTTTTAATTTTGCACGTCTTTTTTTCACGTCTAACTGCCACAAAACACAATTGCTAACTGTGTTTGTATTTTATAATAATTTGTTACACAGTGCGTGTGTATGTATTATGTGTGAATTTGTAAAAACAATGGACATACAAATTAATTTTCAGAAGGTGCATTGCTGCCAAGTTTTAATTTGTAATATAACAAGGAAAGTCTCATATTGTATACCTGGGGTATTTTCTGACTCTGATACAAAAAATTCAAAATTCTCTGCTACCGATCGTCATATTACCATAAATATTTTGACCATTTATAATAAAAGGTACACTAAAATCATATCTGGAAGATGAGAAGTCTACGTTCACATTAAAACAGTTTCTACGTAGTTAAAGCAGCCTTGGGGTCTAAAAAGACCCCAGACACCAAGCAAGGGTTAAAGCATTTCAGCTGTTTAAGTACTTCAGCGATTAATTTAATTTTGAGAGAAGGCCTTTCTAAATGCAAAAGATGAATAGGTATTAAGGTATTCTGTCTCTAAAGCTCTATTAAAGATAACTATCCGATTATGTATTCGGCATCTTTCCTGATATGATGTCATCTCTCTCTCTCTCTCTCTCTCTCTCTCTCTCTCTCTCTCTCTCTCTCTCTCTCTCTCTCTCTCTCTCTCTCTCTCTCTCTCTCTCTCTCTCTCTCTCTCTCTCTCTCTCTCTCTCTGCCCTTTTTTGTAATTTACGTCCTCCAACGTTAAGTCATATCGGACGATGAATGGAATGGGTGAAATGATGCTCAAATGAGCCCGGGGTCCATAGAGCTAAGAGTTACCCGACATTCGTCTTTCACGATAAGGGAAAACCCTAGAAATAACCTTATCCAGATAACTCACCCTGACCGAGATTAGAACTCGGGACCTCTTGAACGTGAGGCAGACTCGCCACCATCTACGCTACCGAGGCGGGCTGTGTCTCTTGTAGCATTGTATTTCTGCATGATAGCTCCTTTCCCCAAAATAATCAACTGGCAGCAGAACACTATTTTGTGTCTCAAATGGGAAGAGTTCTCGCTTGTAGCGAATCAGATACGTTAGAGCCTTCAGCGTTGCCACCTCGTTACCTCCACTCTTTTAATATCCCCCCCCTCTCTCTCTCTCTCTCTCTCTCTCTCTCTCTCTCTCTCTCTCTCTCTCTCTCTCTCTCTCTCTCTCCCTCTCACTTTCGAGTCTTCTTGGTGCTAAACATAAGGGAACGCATACTGAATTTTCCAAAGTTTTATAATAATGCAGTTGTTATCACAATTACAACATGGATATTTGCATATTATGCACATGTTTAAAGTATATAGTTTCAAAAGAATTATAGTTTATGAATTACTTATTTTTCTAACCCAATGAAAATACCAGCGGTGCATCCATACATCTGTGAATGTTACTTACGTTAAGAGATAATTTGTCATTGTCTTCGTCTGAGTATTGCAAATTTATGATGAAAGGTTCCAAAATCTCGTTACGTGCTATTTATTTCCAAAAGTCGTCTTCTTGTACTTTATCCGATGTCTCACGCAGTTTTCCCAGCCTTGTTGCGTTCCTTGTCAATTTCTTTGTGAATAAGTCGTTCAACTTCAGTCAGTTTAAAAGTATTATTTCTGTTTGCAACATAATTTGAGCCCACATTAACTCAATTGGATTGTTCTGCAGTGGTAATGGGGAAGATGATTTATAATACCTCGTATCTCATTTCAATTGCAAGCTGATCCAGCTGATACACTTTCCCTGGTTTTTAAACGGAAGAACAACTGAACAATGTTGCTTTGAACTCTCTAAAGTAAATAGAGATTACAAAACCATTCATAAACAAAGATATAATGTGATCAGATACGTTCTGCTAAGCCACTAGGAAGTGTATTGTTTCCTCTCGTTCGAATTTAACAAACACGTTGGCTTATTCAAAGTAATTACAGTTTGCCACAGCAAAGAAAGTACCAAGGGAATGAGGCACCAGGGGGGTCAGACACTGTTCTGATATGGTATCCTGGTTGGTGGTTCTATGACACTTGGGTCAGTTCAGTTACAGCCCATTCAAAAGCATTCTGACGCTTTCTACTTTTGTGAATAAATTATCTTGGTTTTAGCATACTGAGTGAATAGGGCACATGTTTTTTTAATGGTCCTACTCCTTGTATAGCATGCACTCTTTGTCACACACATTCACTAACCTTGTTGCACTGTGTAAGGGTGACACATTCCTGTCAGGGATTTTCTTTGCATTGGCAAACAGTATTTTATCACGTCATGTCAAACGTTTACGTTTCAGTTCTGAGTAATTACAAATATACGTACACGCATACATGCCCATCCATAGTGCTATTCATTACATTGCTTACGACGCTATGCATTGTTATAATATAACTAGTACTTTATTTGTATTAGGAAAACTATGTTAAATTCATTACTCTCTGCCTTCCTCATGGATAAGTTTTTGCAAAATATGTATTTTAGTCTCAGCGCGGATAGTATTTATTAGAGATTGATTAGGCTGGCGCTCGTCATACAACACTTACGGAGAATGCAATACAACACGGCAGGACTCTGATTGGTTGCTCACATAGCAGCGCTCAAGGACAAACATCATCCTATTTGAAACAGATAATAGGTAATGGCGGATTTACATAAAATAAATAGTTGAATAAACCTTTACAGTAATAGTATTACAGAATGAGTAGGGCCCGCCTCGGTAGCGTAGATGGTAGCGTGTCTGCCTCACGTTCAAGAAGTCCTGAGCTCAAATCTTGGTCAGGGTGAGTTACCTGGATAAGGGTTTTTCCGGGGTTTTCCCTTATCCTTAAAGACGAATGTCGGATAGCTATAAGCTCCATGAACCCTGGACACATTTGAGCATCATTTCACCTATTCCATTCACCGTCAAATATTACTTAACTTTGCAGGATATAAAATTGTAATTAAAAAAAAAAAAACATGAGTAGGGAAACTCATATGCGAGCATACTTCAGAAAAAAAAAATTCTGACCTTCCCAATTGGATATGTCTTGTTAGGCTTTATGTCAATTAGTATGATTAATATTTCCGCTAAATTTAGGTGATATGATAAATTTTACATAAGTATGTTTCTATTGGCTAATATTACTTCCAATTCTTTCACTTAATGCGTTTGTCTATATGATCATTTCTATCAGAACATGTTGTATAGTTTATTTTTCATGGTCATCTTATTGACTGAGGCAATGGACTATTCCAAATATTATTTCCTGAAGAACTAATCATTCTTAGTGCAATTTTAACAGTAGTAAATGAAGTTGCTTCAGTTGCTTGGTTAAACATTCCTGGGGATGAAAGCTTATGTTTACAAAGCTTGTTCCAAGCTAACATTAAACCCTTAATACTTATCACTGTTATTTGGGCATTTCTTTTATTATTTAGTACTTAACCTCTCTCTTAAGTGAAACTACTTTTAGGTTATGTTCTAGTAAACAATGTAAGAGAATTTTAGTTGTATCAGTAACATCAATCTTTTAGGCACCTAAAGTACCTGAAATTATTCATATGATGGGAAAACCTTACCATTTTGATACTTATATTCTGATCTAGTTGCTGTATTGTTCTTTACTTATATTATGATCTAAAAGGTAAGCGAGATCACCATGCTTGCTTAAAGGTAGAATAGGTCGAGTATTGCCAGGAGTCGCAACTTTCCCTACAAATTACATGCCTCTTCTCCATGGGGTTGTCCACTAGAACAATACCCGATTACTTTAAGAAATTCCCCCGCCCAGTTACATGGTGGAGGTAGATACGCCACTTAGGGGTGTCAACCCATCCGGGAGGACTACCAAAACTCGGTAGGATAGCTAGCGTTCTAGTACACACACCAGCTACTAGCTCTCTGGGTTAGTATCGGAAGATAGCGAGGTGCCTCACAACTCCATCCGAGCACCACTTTTCAGAAACCACTTGCGTATCAGAGTCCCACCCAATCCATACAATTCTCCTTCGGGAGGGGTTCGACCTAGTACCTACTTCTAGTACTGTCCAATGCAGCGGTGAAATTTCGGCAGCTGGAAGGATCGGAACCCATTCTCTATGAGAACTTAAAGGTAGAGGCGAATGCAGACTGGCACGTTCGCTGGCTCAGTATTACTTTTGATTACTTCCTGTATTACTGCTGCCCTTGCTAATTTCTTGTCCTTGATTTTCTCGTTTTTATTCTTTCCGTGCCTTTACTGTTTTGTTTTCTGTGGTTTACAGCTATATATAATACACTTATAAACACCCATGCCAAAAGAAGGACTCGAAACCGTGACCCTCTAAGTGGCAGAACGCTAAAGCGACCACGGCTACGAGGGCCAGCTTTATTAAACCTGTCTCTTATTGATCCTTAGAAGATAATTTGGTTGCACTTCTATGCCTACATGTTTCAGATTTTTGCTGATAAGTAAGAGACGGATGTCTAGTAAGTGAGGTATATAATTTAGATATATCCTGATTATACACATACGTAGGTAAGTTCAGAATTATCTGAAAACCACTGTGAATTTTTTGACAAATGTTTTTCTCATAATAATTACGTTGAAATCATTTAAGGAGAAAACATCTTATCTATTAGATTTGCATCACTCAATCCACAAACGTTTATTTTTATATAACCTATACATATTATTGTTAAGAAATCTTATTTCGAATCTACTTAAGATGACTGTTTACATGAAACAAATTATAGCTATAAAGGGGATAGAAAATGTGTAGTGTTTAACGCCTGCTTTTACTACATATGACACTGCAGGCGATGACACTGATGATAAATGAGATGAAGATGGAGCACCGGTGGAATGAGATGGCGGGGGAAACCGGAGATCCCGGAGAAAACCCGCCCCAGCGCCGTGTTGTGCATCACCATAAAGGGGATAGATAGAGGAAATGGTCAGTCTGTTAGTTAAAAGAGGGACTATATACTGACCTAACAATTCACTCTTTACCTGAGATCATGGTAAACAATTGAATAGCGAATAATAACGCAAAATTGTTTTCAACAGTTCCAAAGTTCATTTGCAGTATCATTTAAGGTTTACTATCACACAAAATTGTAGAAACTTCCTTCCAAATGAAGATAATTTTGCAGACTTTTTCTTGAAAATTCAAGATATATATTTTATGTTTTGCGTAAATATTTTAAATATGTTTTTTTAATAAAAATCATCAAAACTCTTTCGGGGAAAATAAGAAAAATTTAAAAATAATCCATGTAACCGGACAGCTTAGAGTGTTAGCGTTTTCTAATAATCTAGGTGAGTTTCTTTAGAATATACTGAACTAAAATGCAAGTTCCATATCATCTTTAAGTTTTACATGAAGATTCCTTTTTCACTAAATCTTTTGAATTCAGATTCAGATGCCTCAAAAAATGTGTTTCGGATGAAATTGCTATATTAAATTTGCTAATGGAAAACAGTATGTTCCGATCTACAGGTATGTGATAAAGAACGTAGAAATATGTTCCTTTAATATTGCTTCAATAAATAATTATTGAGATTATAACTTTTATTTCACATTTAATTGTTTTAAGGTGCAATGGGCGATTATAAAGCAACAGTTATTTATAACGCTGATACCTAGCAGGTAACCAACCGCTGATATGTGAAAAGATCAGTTTTCACTGCTAACACTACGCCGCCATGATTGCTGCAACCCGCTAACTAAACTTGCCGAAGAAGTTGCCGCCGTATCTCGGAGAAGGTCAGAAGGTGTTCAGCCAAAACTACCACGTATTTCCGTATTAAAAACATCGCACATTGTATTTATATGAATTTCTGTGTCCCTTATAATTTATTTTACACGGTCTATACAAACTTCGTATTCTTAAAACTACTTATTTCCCTAAATATTTCATTAATTGAGATAAACGTTAGCTGAAATGATTTCATTATCCATTATCGTTGTAGGTCCAATTTTAAAACCAGGTAGCCACGTGCGTCCCTTGAAATTCCATACTCTTTATGACACTGTGAGAAATAATTAAATGATGATAGCGCTTCAGAAAGTTACAAATTATTGAAAATTTCAAACCGATTACAGAGGATATCTTAGAAATGACTACACTTGCATATGTTTCCTGCGCCGTGGCGGGGTGGGCTAGAACGTTGTACTTTGGTTCCCTACAACGGGAGGAGTGTGGATTTTAAGTCCCAAGTATAGGACGTTTTCCACATAACATCGTGAGGAAATTGGGAAACTACGATAGGTAGCGAATCCTGATCAAGGAAGCCAATTTTCCGGTTGGGGGTATGTAATGACCACATCTACTCCCCGTATCGGTGGGATGATCGCTCACCTCTGCCTTCCGTATGTGGTTGTGAGGCCGGCAATCGGGTTGGCCGGCTCTGGCTCGCTATCACGTAGCTGTTAACGCCATGGATTACCTTACTTACTTACCTATAAGTTTATTTAAAGAAAACTAAATATATATTTGCTTTCTCTAAACGACGAAAAAATTACCAGAATCTTATCGGCGGCGACCTCTTTGCCGCCCGCCTCTGTGGTGTGGAGGTAGTGTATTTGCCTCACATTCAAGAGCTCCGGAGTTAGTATCTCGATTAGGCGGAGTTATCTGGATAAGGTTTTTTCGGGGTTCTCCTTATCCTGAAAGATTAATGTCAGGTAGTCAATATGCTATACGAGCCTTGGGTTCATTTAATCATCATTTCAGTGCTTCATTAATCGTTCGACATTAACTTAATATTGGAGGACGTTAATTCAAAAATAACTGAACCCACGACATTGACATTAATAGGCCAGCGCCTAACCACCGGGGCCATCCAGACCGACATTATCTGAAATAAACTTTGTGCGTTTGTATTTTCTTAAGCTTACAAGTTACACAGAAATTCTTCGCCACATTTTTGTAAGATACATTATAATTTAAATACCGCCTATAATGTTTATTATGCATTTATCTTATTATGTGTTTCAAATGGGAAGGTGTTTGTCCTTGAGCGCTACTAGGTGAGCAACCAATCGGAGTTCTGCGGTGTTGTATTGCATTTCTGCTAAGGGTGTGTGACGAACGCCAACCTAATCAATCTGTATAAAATACTACTCGCGCTAAGACAAAAATTCAGATTTTGCCGAAAGTGATCCATGTGGAAGTTAGGAAGATTGACAGCGATATGGATGAGCCACTGGCAGTTCCATTGGATTAGAAAAACAGGTAATTCATAAACTATAATTATAGTTATAGTATTTTAAAATATACATAATTTGCGAGAATGCTTTTTCCAATTTTGATTTTGGCAACTGCATCACTGTAAAAGTTTGTAAAATATAATTTGCTTATCCTTACGTCTGCGTCAAGGAGATCTGCATGTTGTGTGAGTGTGTGAGAGAGAGGGAAATATAAAAAGAGTGGGGTAACAAACTGGCAACGCTGAGTGTGATACAGCATCTGATTAGCTGGACTCCAGAACCCTTCAAATTGAAACGCATAATAGTTGCGATCACCCATGAACGAGTGAGCGACCTTTTTCTAGAACTGCTTTTGTTTTTTGGATTTAGGGAACCTAAAAAACGTGTGTTTTCAGTGAAAACAGTATGAAGAACTTTTGTTTATGTTTTGTGTATATTAACTTGAATATATAACTTGAAAATTGTGTCTCAACAAAAACATGCAATTAACTCGTGAAAATGTTCGTGCAATGATTTATTACGACTTCCGACATGGATTATCAAGACAAGAGTGCATCGATCAACTAACTTCTACATTTGGCGATGTAGCTCCACGCTTCGCCACTGTGAAACGCTGGTATTACGAATTTAATCGTGGCCGCCACTCGCTCAATGATGAAATTGGTCCAAAATAAGTTGTGACAGAAAGCACTGATGCTGTGCAAAAACTAATAATGCAAAATCATCATGCGACATATTGCAAGACTGAGACAACCCTAGGTATTAGTTTCACCAGCATATATAAAATATTGAATGATTATTTAGCATGAAAGGGTTTGCTCTCGTTTGGATCCCACATAATTTGACGCAATCTCAAAAAGATTCCCGTTTTGATTGATGTATAGAAATGCTCAAGAAATACAATGGCGATGCCTCAAAAGACGTATATAAGATTACATCAGGTGACGAATCATGGATCTATGCGTATGAGCCGGAACACAAACAGCAGTTGACTGTATGGGTGTTTCAAGATGAAGCAAATCCAAGAAAAGTTGTTCGCACTCCAAGCACTTAGAAGAAAATGGTCGCCTGCTTTTTCATCAAAACTGGCCATGTAGCAACAGTGCCTTTAGAGGAACGTAAAACGGTCAATGCCGAATGGTACACAACCATTTGTTTGCCGGAAGTCTTCGGTAAAGTAAGCAAAACCAACAAGAACCATAGGATCATTCTTCATCAAGACAATGCGAGCGCATTGTCTAACAACACAGTATTTGAAAGCTCAAAAAATCGAATTGATGGGTCATCTGCCATACAGTCCTGATTTGGCATCCAATGACTTCTTTTTGTTACCGAACATCCAGAATAAATTTCGTGGACAACGACTTTCGTTGGCAGAAGAAGCCGTTGATGCCCTCAAAAACCATGTTTTGAAGGTGTCTCTAGAAGACTGGAATTAAATGCTTTGATAAATGGTTCAAATGAATGCAAAAGTGTATTGATTATAAAAGAGAATATTTTGAAAAACAATAAAGCAGTTTTCAGTCAGAAATTAATTTGTTTTAATTATTAGACTCAAAATATAAATCGTGTCCCTTGTAGTAACCCTGGTGGTGGTAATGCAACTACAACCTGATTTGCACATTGCACCAAATGCTTATTATGACATATCCACAGCAAGCATTGAGAACAAGAGTTGAAAAGTAAGTATGTCTAGCACATTTTTGTGAGAAGTGCCCACATGTGTATATGTAACACAGAAAAACATTGAAAAACTGAAGTGATTAAATAAAATTATGTAGTTTTATTATCTCGTAGCTTCTGTTAGAAGAAGTGTTGCATTCCACCCAAAATTTACATATCAAAGTTTAACAAGAAATGCATCTTTTGAGGTTGCCTAAATAAATACATTTATGGAAATGTCCGAGTGAGAGAGAAAATATAACTCAAAAACAAAGTCTATTAAGGTACATATTTGGAATTTTAAGTTTACAATCTTCCAAGGATTGGAGTGCAGATTATCTTAAACATACCCCCATCCCATACTACCCTTTATATGGAAAATGTCTTGTTTTTTATTTTCTCCAAAATGGTTAGTGATTTTGATTAAGATATAATATGCTTAAGATATTTACATGAAACAAAAATTGTATATATTGAATATGAAGTCCTCTACATTCTTAAGATATTTTGTGTACCCATAAAGTGCTGGTAAATGACAAACAGCTCACCAGAAGCAAAATGTAGACCTGGCTATAACACAGAAGTTAAGTAAGGTAATACTTTTATAGCATTAATATTTCTGACATATTCCTTGCTTTCAGTTTGAATTTCCCTTATCTTTGGAGTGCTAACACCCAAAAATCAATTATATTTTGCAAAGGATTATTTATATAATAAAAAATTTTGAATTTACCATTCTGGCAAATGTTTTTAATGACATTTTAGTTTAAAAGACGCCCTGCAGAAGAACTCACTAGACATTAATTGTTGCATGACAAAACTTCAAAACACCAATGCTGTAATAAAAAGCAGACACAATGAATATATCAGAACACTAATTGAAAAGGCACTGTAACTATCAAAAGAGAATCAGCTGAAAATATATTTTCAGAAATGTAAGTTCCTTTGTTTTTTGGGGAGTCAGAATGTCCTGCCTCCAATGTTATACTAAATTTATATTTCTAGCATCTAGCGTGACTCTCCTGGCACCATTTCCCTTGAGACTCTGTTTTTCCTGCAGTCTGTGAATTTGTTACCAAATATTATAATGACCCCATATTTACAAGATAAATAAAATGTATATCTTAAATTTTTTACAAATAACTTGTTAGGTTCTCTTCATGTGACTAACTTTTGTATGTTAGTAAATGTAAGACAAAGACAAAATCTTATTATAGAGAAAGCTCATTATTCATTAAAGCACAGAAGTTATGATGATTAAAATTTATTACAGCAGTAACTATTTCTGAGGTATTCTTTGTTATCAGTTTAATTCTTAAAATAGTTTCAAATTTGAAATCCATCACAAGCAAAACAATGCATTTTTTAAAAATCTGTGGTGGAGCCTAGTGGTGAAGCTGTACCACCAAAATGTTTCATTTTGAATTAGTGAAACTTCCTGTTTTTTTTTTTTTTTTTTTTTTGTCTTTGCCTTTTGTCATTTGTTAGCATTGTTATTGTTCCCATTAAATAAAAGTTTGCCTCACGTACCAATAATTATTTTATGGATCTCTACCTATACAATTAACTACATAAAATCATAAATCTATCACTTTAACCTTCTATGCCCTCCTTATATCAACACCTCCTTTAGTGTAAACGTGTAACCTGGGTTAACAAGAATCAGTAATAAACTTTTGTAAGAAACATCATTTGGAGAAATGCAAAGGTCTCAAAAGTGAGAACCTACAGACTTCATATTGGGAAGCCAGGGGGAAAATGATGCAAATCAACTAGTCACCCGTAACATTAGTCAACATCAACAACTTTTGTAAGAATAGTTTTTGGATAAGTGAGTACATAAGTCATGTAAATTAGACAAATTAGATTGTTAACATAATACTGGTACCTCTACTTGCACATGCTTCATGTAGAATCATCTCATAATATGTGCTATCCTCATGTCTCTTGACACTCGGACAATTCCAGAAGTGCCCACCTCTGTGGGTGGGAGTAGCATATTTTCTTTCTTACACTAGAGAGATTCCAGGTTGATTTATATGGATAAGGTTTATTCAGGGTTTTCTCTTATCCTGAAAAATGAAGGTTAGTTAACTTTAACCTGTATAGGTCCTGAGCTTATTTGAGCATCACTTCACCCATTTCACTCATTTTCAATATGACTTAACATCAAATAATAATTTTTGAGTTTGATTTATGAGTCACTATGTTTACACTCAAACTTCACTTACTTGTTGTTGTATAATTGAAACGTTTTCAAGATCATTCGATCTCATCCTCAGCTGTTTGATGACTAAATGAACATTCCTCTTCTTCCACTACTACGGAGCTCCGATCACTCTGCCATCTGGTGTTAGGGGCACTAAGTTTTAATACTTCATTTAATGCCGGGATTTCAAAATTTATAACTTTATCATGGTTTTTGTTTATGAATATTTTTTCCCAAATATCCAATTCTATGGGTGTACTTAAAGATTTTAACAGTTTAATGTTGTGGCCAATGTTGTGGTTTTCTGTCCAAAAATGGTGTGAAACTGCAGATTTTTCTGTTTGTTTCAACTTAATGTTCCTCTGGTGTTCTTTTTGCCTGGTTAACAAGTTTCTCTTAGTTTTTCCTATGTAGCTTTTTTCACAGGTTTCACAATTTATCCGATAAATTCCTGATTTCAAATTGTTGGGGATTGAATTTTTTAGTGGTTTATTTAGCAGGTTCCTCAGACTGAATTTGTTTTGGGGTGCTAGTTTTAAGTTTAGTCTTGTGAAGATTTGTTCAAATTTTCTAAAAGCCCATGGATGGTAGATGAATTTTCTATATTGCCAATTTGTGTTTTTAAGTGGTGTGAGAGTGGTATTTTTTTATATTATCTTCAGTTTTTCCTTTCTATTCATCATGTTCCTTATGATGGCTGGGTTGAATCCATTTAATACCGCTATGTCTTTTATGTGTTGTTGTTCTTTCAAAATTGTCTCCTTATTCAGTGGAATGTTGTATAGCCGGTGAATTAGACTTCTAAAGAGAGCTATTTGATGTGGAACTGGGTTGTATTCATTTTTCTTTATGTAATTATCTATGTGTGTGGGCTTCCTGTATATTCCAAAATCTACACCATGACGATTTCTAGTTATCTTGAGGTCCAAAAAGGGTAGGGTATTGTCTATTTCTACTTCCATTGTAAACTGGATGTGATTATCTTGCAGGTTTAGTAATTTTAGAGAATCTTCTCTAAGTTTTTCCGGAATGATAGCAAAAACATCATCAACATATCTCCGCCAAAATTTATAAATCTGTGGGAAGGCTTTTACTATGTGTGTTTCAAAATAGCTCATGTATAGCTCTGCTAAAATAGGCGAAAGTGGGCTCCCCATAGTTAATCCTTTTGATTCTCTGTAGAATTTTTGGTTAAACATGAAGTAATTATTCCTTATGCATAAATCTGTAAGATTGATAATGTCATCTATATCTCTGGGGTCCGTTGTAGTCTGGGTTAGCCATTTTTTGAGGAGTGTAGGTATTTTTTCTACTGGAATGCTTGTAAAAAGTGCCTTAACATCAAAAGAAACTAGTATGTGATTTTCCGGGATGTTGTACTTCTGTAGGTGATTTATCAATTCTAAGGAGTTTTTTATTCCCAAACTTTGAAATTTGTCATATGATTTTAATTTTCTTACTAACCACTTTGCAGTGTGGTACGTAGGTGAATTGATGCCATTGATGATGGGTCTCATGCTATTGTCTTGTTTGTGGATTTTTGGCAGACAGTACAACCTTGGTAGTGTGGGGTTGGAAGATTTCAAGTTGTATTTTTCAGATGTGCTTAATGTTTTTGTAATTGATAAAGCTTTATTGACAAAAGTGATACTTGGGGTTAATGGATTTTTTGGAATTATTTCATATTCTGTATTGTCTAACATAAGGTTTACTCTCTGAATATAGTCTTCTGTCTCCATAATTACTAGAGAATTACCTTTGTCGGCTTTTAGGTATACCACTGGCTTTCTATTTAAATTTCTTATTGTTTTGTTATAAGTTTTATTGTATATTGGGGATAACTGCTTTATTATATCCAGACCAAAGCCAAAATGGACCTTTGCATTTGTCCAAATTATATTTCTTACAAAAGTTTATTACTGATTCTTGTTAACCCAGGTTACACATTTACACTAAAGGAGGTGTTGATATAAGGAGGGCATAGAAGGTTAAAGTGATAGATTTATGATTTTATGTAGTTAATTGTATAGGTAGAGATACATAAAATAATTATTGGTACGTGAGGCAAACTTTTATTTAATAGGAACAGTAACAATGCTAACAAATGACAAAAGGCAAAGACAAAAAAAAAGAACAGGAAGTTTCACTAATTCAAATTGAAACATTTTGGTGGTACAGCTTCACCACTAGGCTCCACCACAGATTTTTAAAAAATGCATTGTTTTGCTTGTGATGGATTTCAAATTTGAAACTATTTTAAGAATTAAACTGATAACAAAGAATACCTCAGAAATAGTTACTGCTGTAATAAATTTTAATCATCATAACTTCTGTGCTTTAATGAATAATGAGCTTTCTCTATAATAAGATTTTGACTTTGTCTTACATTTACTAACATACAAAAGTTAGTCACATGAAGAGAACCTAACAAATTATTTGTAAAAAAATTAAGATATACATTTTATTTATCTTGTAAATATAGGGTCATTATAATATTTGGTAACAAATTCACAGACTGCAGGAAAAACAGAGTCTCAAGGGAAATGGTGCCAGGAGAGTCACGCTAGATGCTAGAAATATAAATTTAGTATAACATTGGAGGCAGGACATTTTGACTCCCCATAAAACAAAGGAACTTACATTTCTGAAAATATATTTTCAGCTGATTCTCTTTTGATAGTTACAGTGCCTTTTCAATTAGTGTTCTGATATATTCATTGTGTCTGCTTTTTATTACATCATTGGTGTTTTAAAGTTTTGTCATGCAACAATTAATGTCTAGTATGTTCTTTTGCAGAAAATCTTTTAAACTAAAATGTCATTAAAAACATTTGCCAGAATGGTAAATTCAAAATTTTTTATTATATAAATAATCCTTAGCAAAATATAATTGATTTTTGGGTGTTAGCACTCCAAAGATAAGGGAAATTCAAACTGAAAGCAAGGAATATGTCAGAAATATTAATGCTATAAAAGTATTACCTTACTTAACTTCTGTGTTATAGCCAGGTCTACATTTTGCTTCTGGTGAGCTGTTTGTCATTTACCAGCACTTTATGGGTACACAAAATATCTTAAGAATGTAGAGGACTTCATATTCAATATATACAATTTTTGTTTCATGTAAATATCTTAAGCATATTATATCTTAATCAAAATCACTAACCATTTTGGAGAAAATAAAAAACAAGACATTTTCCATATAAAGGGTAGTATGGGATGGGGGTATGTTTAAGATAATCTGCACTCCAATCCTTGGAAGATTGTAAACTTAAAATTCCAAATATGTACCTTAATAGACTTTGTTTTTGAGTTATATTTTCTCTCTCACTCGGACATTTCCATAAATGTATTTATTTAGGCAACCTCAAAAGATGCATTTCTTGTTAAACTTTGATATGTAAATTTTGGGTGGAATGCAACACTTCTTCTAACAGAAGCTACGAGATAATAAAACTACATAATTTTATTTAATCACTTCAGTTTTTCAATGTTTTTCTGTGTTACATATACACATGTGGGCACTTCTCACAAAAATGTGCTAGACATACTTACTTTTCAACTCTTGTTCTCAATGCTTGCTGTGGATATGTCATAATAAGCATTTGGTGCAATGTGCAAATCAGGTTGTAGTTGCATTACCACCACCAGGGTTACTACAAGGGACACGATTTATATTTTGAGTCTAATAATTAAAACAAATTAATTTCTGACTGAAAACTGCTTTATTGTTTTTCAAAATATTCTCTTTTATAATCAATACACTTTTGCATTCATTTGAACCATTTATCAAAGCATTTAATTCCAGTCTTCTAGAGACACCTTCAAAACATGGTTTTTGAGGGCATCAACGGCTTCTTCTGCCAACGAAAGTCGTTGTCCACGAAATTTATTCTGGATGTTCGGTAACAAAAAGAAGTCATTGGATGCCAAATCAGGACTGTATGGCAGATGACCCATCAATTCGATTTTTTGAGCTTTCAAATACTGTGTTGTTAGACAATGCGCTCGCATTGTCTTGATGAAGAATGATCCTATGGTTCTTGTTGGTTTTGCTTACTTTACCGAAGACTTCCGGCAAACAAATGGTTGTGTACCATTCGGCATTGACCGTTTTACGTTCCTCTAAAGGCACTGTTGCTACATGGCCAGTTTTGATGAAAAAGCAGGCGACCATTTTCTTCGAAGTGCTTGGAGTGCAAACAACTTTTCTTGGATTTGCTTCATCTTGAAACACCCATACGCATAGATCCATGATTTGTCACCTGTTGTAATCTTATATACGTCTTTTGAGGTATCGCCATTGTATTTCTTGAGCATTTCTATACATCAATCGAAACGAGAAACTTTTTGAGATCGTATCAAATTATGTGGGATCCAAGCGAGAGCAAACCCTTTCATGCTAAATAATCATTCAATATTTTATATATGCTGGTGAAACTAATACCTAGGGTTGCCTCAGTCTTGCAAAATGTCGCATGATGATTTTGCATTATTAGTTTTTGCACAGCATCAGTGCTTTCTGGCACAACTGATTTTGGACCAACTTCATCATTGAACGAGCGGCGGCCACGATTAAATTCGTAATACCAGCATTTCACAGTGGCGAAGCGTGGAGCTACATTGCCAAATGTAGAAGTTAGTTGATCGATGCACTCTTGTCTTGATAATCCATGTCGGAAGTCGTAATAAATCATTGCACGAACATTTTCATGAGTTAATTCCATGTTTTTGTTGAGACACAATTTTCAAGTTATATATAATAATTATATATTCAAGTTAATATACACAAAACATAAACAAAAGTTCTTCATACTGTTTTCACTGAAAATACACGTTTTTTAGATTCCCTAAATCCAAAAAATAGAAGCAGTTCTAGAAAAACGTCGCTCACTCATTCACTCATTTCAATTGGAAGAGTGTCGGTCGGTCGGTCGGTCGGTCGGTCGGTCGGTCGGTCGGTCGGTCGGTCGGTCGGTCGGTCGGTCGGTCTTTCGGTCGGTCGGTCGGTCGGTCTTTCGGTCTTTCGGTCGGTCGGTCGGTCGGTCGGTCGTCCGTCCCTCCCTCCCTCCCTCCCTCTCTCTCTCTCTCCCTCTCTCTCTCTCTCTCTCTCTCTCTCTCTCTCTCTCTCTCTCTCTCTCTCTCTCTCCCTCTCTCTCCCTCTCTCTCGCACAACATGCAGGTCTGTTTGGTGTAGACGTAAGGATAAGCAAATTATATTTTACAAACTTTTACAGTGATGCAGTTGCCAAAATCAAAATTGGAAAAAGCATTTTCGCAAATCATGTATATTTTAAAATACTATAACTATAATTATAGTTTATGAATTACCTGTTTTTCTAATCCAATGGAACTGCCAGTGGCTCATCCATATCTCTGTCAATCTCACTTCCGTTAAGAGACCATTCGTCATTGTCACTGTTTTCATCGTCTGAGTCTTGCAAATTTATGATTATAGGTTACAAAATCTCGTCACGTGCTATTTCTTTCTTAAAATCGTCTTCTTGAAGGTTTTCTGCATGCCTCACGCAGTTTTCCCTGTCCTGTTGTGTTACCTTGTCAATTTCTTCGTGAACAAGTCGTTCAATGTCCGTCAGTTTAAAAGTATTATTTCTGTTTGCAATCCTCCTTTTTATTTGAGCCCACACCAACTCAGTTGGATTATATTGGCAGTGGTAAGGTGGGAGGCGTATTACCTCGTGTCCTATTGCAAATGCAATTTGATACAGCTAATACACTTTTTCCATGTTTTTAAACGGAAGTACTCTTTGCAATAACTCATTTTTAGTTCCTGTTTCCGAAAATTTTTTGAAGAACGTTTACACCTTAAAAAAGTACTTTGATCCTAACTTCGCAATACCTTTCTTTTTGACTCGCCACTAAATTCACCGCAAGAAGTCATTCCCCTATTTAACTCTTACTTTACTGCTGTGTAAAGAACAACTGAATGATATTGATCTGAACTCTCCAGAGTAAATAAACACTTCTTATCCAGCATTCATTCATAAACATAAGCATACAGCATTCCTCAGGCTAACAGGAAATGAAGTGTTTGCTCTTTCTCGAATTTAACACCTTGACTTATTCACAGTAATTCTTTTATCCGTCATGTCAGTAGTTTAAATTTCAGTTCTGAGTAATTAAAAGTATATGTACATACATGCACACCAACCACTTTGAACTCTCTAGAGTAAATAGAGATTACGAACCATTCATAAAGATATAATGTGAACGGATACGTTCTGCCAGGACAGCAGGAAATTTGTTTCCTCTCGCTCGAATTGGGTTATTCAAAGTAATTCTTTTATCACGTCATGTCAAACATTTACATTTCAGTTCTGAGTAACTACAAATATACGTACACGCATACATGCCAAATTCATACAGTGCTTACGTCGCAATTTACTGTTATAATACAGGTAATAGTGGTTTATTTATTTGTATTAGAAAAACTACTTGAGCTAAAAATATGGGGTTTTCATGGTTATGTTAAATACATTACTCTACCTTCCACACATGGATCAGTTTCGGCAAAATCTGAATTTTTGTCTTAGCACGAGTAGTATTTCATACAGATTGATTAGGTTGGCGCTCGTCACACACTATATAGCGGGAATGCAATACGACAACACTGCAGAACTCCGATTGGTTGCTCACCTAGTAGCGCTCAAGGACAAGTATTTAAATTATAATGTATCTTACAAAAATGTGGCGAAGAATTTCTGTGTAATTTGTAAGCTTAAGAAAATACAAACGCACAAAGTTTATTTCAGATAATGTCGGTCTGGATGGCTCCGGTGGTTAGGCACTGGCCTATTAATGTCAACGTCGTGGGTGCAGTTATTTTTGAATTAACGTCCTCCAATATTAAGTTAATGTCGAACAATTAATGAATCACTGAAATGATGATTAAATGAACCCAAGGCTCGTATAGCTTATTGACTACCTGACATTAATCTTTCAGGATAAGGAGAACCCCGAAAAAACCTTAACCAGATAACTTCGCCTGATCGAGATACTAACTCCGGAGCTCTTGTATGTGACGCAAATACACTACCTCCACACCACATAGTGACGCATTAATCAAACTCAAAAATGAAGAATACTTCACTGTTAATAATGTTTCTGCTTTTAATATTTATCAAATAATAACCTTAAAAAAAGAAAACAAAAACTCCAGAACTCCTCTGACTACACTCCTGGAAATGGAAATAAGAACACATTGACGCCGGTGTGTCAGACCCACCATACTTGCTCCAGACACTGCTAGAGGGCTGTACAAGCAATGATCACACGCACGGCACAGCGGACACACCAGGAACCGCGGTGTTGGCCGTCGAATGGCGCTAGCTGCGCAGCGTTTGGGCACCACCGCCGTCAGTGTCAGCCAGTTTGCCGTGGCATACGGAGCTCCATCGCAGTCTTTAACACTGGTAGCATGCCGTGACAGCGTGGACGGGAACCGTATGTGCATTTGACGGACTTTGAGCGAGGGCGTATAGTAGGCATGCGGGAGGCCGGGTGGACGTACCGCCGAATTGCTCAACACGTGGGGCGTGAGGTCTCCACAGTACATCGATGTTGTTGCCAGTGGTCGGCGGAAGGTGCACGTGCCCGTCTACCTGGGACCGGACCGCAGCGACGCACGGATGCACGCCAAGACCGTCGGATCCTACGCAGTGCCGTAGTGGACCGCACCGCCACTTCCCATTAAATTAGGGACACTGTTGCTCCTGGGGTATCGGCGAGGACCATTCGCAACCGTCTCCATGAAGCTGGGCTACGGTCCCGCGCTCCGTTAGGCCGTCTTCCGCTCACGCCCCAACATCGTGCAGCCCGCCTCCAGTGGTGTCGCGACAGGCGTGAATGGAGGGACGAATGGAGACGTGTCGTCTTCAGCGATGAGAGTCGCTTCTGCCTTGGTGCCAATGATGGTCGTATGCCTGTTTGGCGCCATGCAGGTGAGCGCCACAATCAGGACTGAATACGACCGAGGCACACAGGGCCAACACCCGGCATCATGGTGTGGGGAGCGATCTCCTACACTGGCCGTACACCTCTGGTGATCGTCGAGGGGACACTGAATAGTGCACGGTACATCCAAACCGTCATCGAACCCATCGTTCTACCATTCCTAGACCGGCAAGGGAACTAGCTGTTCCAACAGGACAATGCACGTCCGCATGTATCCCGTGCCACCCAACGTGCTCTAGAAGGTGTAAGTCAACTACCCTGGCCAGCAAGATCTCCAGATCTGTTCCGCATTTAGCATGTTTGGGACTGGATGAAACGTCGTCTTACGCGGTCTGCACGTCCAGCACGAACGCCGGTCCAACTGAGGCGCCAGCTGGAAATGGCATGACAAGACGTTCCACAGGACTACATCCAGCATCTCTACGATCGTCTCCATGGGAGAATAGCAGCCTGCATTGCTGCGAAAGGTGGATATACACGGTGCTAGTGCTGACATTGTGCATGCTCTGTTGCCTGTGTCTATGTGCCTGTGGTTCTGTCAGTGTGATCATGTGATGTATCTGACCCCAGGAATGTGTCAATAAAGTTTCCCCTTCCTGGGACAATGAATTCACGGTGTTCTTATTTCAATTTCCAGGAGTGTATATAACTATGAGTTATTTCCAGTGTCATGTCATGATCTGCTGGAGATAGAATTTCCAGATGTTTCATCCACAAATACGGCGGACATCTTTAAGTGCTGTGGCTGTAGTCTCCTCAGAGAAGACAGCTAGTTATACTGACTCAGACCATGAAAGCCTTCTATGTTTAAGATGTACCACTGCTATCCAGATATGAAACCACAGAATAATGTGTGTGTGTAATGCTTCAGATTTGATAGTAAAATTATTATTCTTGTTTCCCAGTAATTGGAGACTAGATTTTTTTTTTTTTTTTTTTTTTTTTTTTTTGAGAATCTGACATGCAGTTATATGATTAATGTTCATTAAGTTATCCACCGCATAAAAAGCACTGTGGGGAAGTCGTTGATGCAATCTTAAACAAATGTCCACTCAAGACACTCATGGCCTGTGATGATTTTCTAGGTAGATCTGGAATAACTTTAAATTTATTTATTTTCCATCTAATTAAGTTTTTCAGAGGCAGTAAGATATTTCTCATAATTGGTTGTGAAAACGTTTTAAATTAATGTTTTAGCTGTTTTGTTGTTTAAGCAATTTTGGAACCCTTCTTGGCCATTATATCCACTTGCTCATTCCCAAAAATTCTACAATGGAATGGAATCCATTGGAAAACTATATGTTTATTTAAATTTTGGAGATTTTTTTCCTTTTTTCACTTTAGAGTTGCCAGCTGAAATGATATGCTTTGGAATCTGATAAGAAAACTATATTGAAAAGCTTATTTGTCTAAGCAAATAGATTTTGTAAGGAAGTATAAATTGCTTCAATTTCTCCATCAAAGTTGGTGAATTAATTTCCAAAACACTTACAGAAAGGAAAGAATTTACAGATAGCTCTTTCTTGGTTGTAAAGAGAGCCATTTGTATAGATGTGCGTCCACTCATTATCTGGATGTCTTACATTTATAGTTTCAAGGGCATATGCTTCTATAGATGAATTTTTTCTTTTTAAAATATGCAGTTAGATAAACTAGTTCATTTATTTTCAGTAGGTTAAGAGGCATGTGAGTTCTATTTTGGATGGGTAATCTAGTTCTTAGATAAAAAACCAGACATCTACCTCTATTTGAAAACTCAATTAGGCTTCATACAGAAAGTTCATCAACTATTTTGCTTCTCTGGAAGTCTCAAGAGTTTTTCTAAATCTGTCATTATAGGTCTATTACATATGCTTGTAAGGTCATTATAAGGGTAGATTTAATAGACCCAGTAATTAATCTAAGAACTTGATTTTGTGTGCAATCAAGTATCATGGAAGTTTAAGGTTATGCCATTATCACTACTTCTCCACAGTACTTAAGAACTGGTCTTATATAGTCTTATATGGAGTATTTAATGTAAGCCTTAAACAACTCTGTTTAGTTCTTGCAAGTCTTTTTAATCTCTTAAAATGGTTGGTTGCTCTATCTTTGATTTTTTCAATAGATTTTTCCAAGTTAATTTTTGGTCAAACAATATTTAAGATTAATCAAAGCTTCATGGGTGATCAGCCGTGTCAAAGTACTACTGTTGAACTTTCGGCTATTGCAAACTCCATGGCCTTCTTTAGGAACTGAATGAAAAAGCTGGCCAACTGTCCCCATATATATATAGCTTTCCTTATGTGTGTAGGGCTTGTGTTCACCAATGCATAGCAGCCTGTCATTGGTCCAGTTGGTTCACAGGAAGGACGACCTCACATTGTCTTATAATTTTCTGCAGTTTGTCATCAGGTTAAGGATTCTCCCATCTTGAATTTTCTGCATGGTTCGTCATCTAGTTGAGATTTCTATTGCAAGCATATTTTATGGCTGGAGCCCAAACTGTACTCAATGTAAGTCCCAAATGTCTACTGAAATTCGATGAATGAAGTTTAATCTGGATGGCTTCTTCCTAAAGAAGACCAAGGAGCTTGGTGACCAAAAGCTTGACATTACTAACTCTGTCACGGCTGATCACCCATGAAGCTTTGATTAATAATGCTCACCGTGAAACCTGTAAGTCTTACAATATATAAGATATTAAGCATTTTCTGTTCTGGTTAATTGTGTACTATCATAACTTATGGTAACAGAATAATAATGTTGAATGCATCATCTTCATTAGCTTTCCTGAACAACTACCATCATGCATTGTTGCATAACTATTGTAAAATATTGTTGTATTCTTATTGTACACGGCATATATGAAATAAAAAAGTTGCATCTGTATCTTGTTTTACTGAACTAGTCACGGGAAACAACGGCACTACCTTAACAGATTTTGGTCTATGGAGCTAAGAAGAAACTACAAAACATAATATTCATTAATTACTGCTTAGAAATTCTCTGCACCCAATTTATATTTAAAATAAAAAGAGAACATATAAAAGAAACAAAATGGGAATATTAATCACAAGAAAAAAAATTCATGCCCTTAAAAATGCTCAGTCTTTGTTAAACTGTGAAACTCTTATCTACAGCATATAATTTATACATTTATTCATCTTAATCTTCATTTTAATACTTCCCAACAAGCTCTGCATGTTTCATTTCAAATATCTTCTCTCCTTCTGCAATGTATTTATCTCCAAGACTGATGATCTGCAAAGATAAAAACAGAGTGAAATTTATTGCAAAATCTGAGAATAAATCAGAGCAAAGACACAGCTGTCAATATAAAATTTGCAAATATAAACAATATTATGGCAAAATATGGAATGTAAAAAGTTACCTATCACCAAGACTTAAACCTATTATGTGTGATTGGAGGAATTTAGTTACAGTGACATCACAATTATCTGAAAAAGTTATTTGCAGTTTTTTTGACACTTCGTCACTTACATTTTTATATTATTGAGGGACTAGTTTCGGAATTCATCACCTCCATCTACAACCAGAGTTGGAAAAAAGAAATGATTAATTTCCATCAATTAACTTAAATAATAAGTGTATATACATGATAATAAAATGACAAAGTGAGAAAAAAACTAAGGGAAGGAGGATTCCTGTTGTTTGGTTTCCTGTGTTCAGGATCTGTAAAGATTTGTCAAGAAATAACACAAAAGATTTATTTTAAATTTTAAATATTATTAAACATAATTTAATATATTAAATATTAGTAATAATAAAATAATGACATTGAATAGAACTCGTTTACATTTCCAGTTGTTATAGATCCGTCCTTAATTTAAAAATAAAAAACTTACTGGAAGTACAGCAATAAGCTACAAGCATTATGTATTCTTCTGTGAGTTGAGACATAGCTCTCCTCTTCAGCATCGCAACAAAATGTTCTCCTCCTAATGGTTATTGAATTTAAACAATTATCTTTCTTCATACATATAACTTATGGTATATTTTAATATTAATATAGAACTAATACAATCAGATTTTCTCCCCCTCTTCTATTCAAGGATGTGAAGTATAACAATGTGCTTCAGTACATAATATCTACCGCTATACAATATGTTTTAAACAAACCGATGAACTGAACTTCTATAGACTTGTAAATGAATTAAGAGAAACCCCACTCTCTGGCAGTACCTTAGGCCAATAGCTTTTATAGATTGAGTCAACATGAAAAATTCAATGCCACGGCCATGGCATTGAATTTTTCATGTTGACTGTATCTATCAAAAACCTTAGCCTATATATGGCTAGTAGGAAGAAATTATTAATTTCCATCAATTAACCAAAATAATAAGATTTAAATGATGAAGCATGGGACTCAAGTACTTACAATTGTAAGTCGTCACAAACAGCGTATTTCGAATGCGAGAGCCCCAAGTGGTTTACCAGGGAAATATACGAGTCAAATGCAGAATTTAATGTCAGGACGGCACGTTGGCCATGCTAGCTCAATAGGTTAGAGCGACTGGATGGAAATCAGGAGAACCGTGGTTCAAATCCCAGCCGTGGCATTGAAATTTTCATGTGGACTCAATCTATCAAAAACCTTAGCCTATATATGGCTAGTATGAAGAAATTATTAATTTCTATCAATTAACTAAAAAGATTCATCTTGATGTTTACTGTTTGTCAACTTAATATTGTTTTGATTTGATTTATTGATTCATCCATTAAAACATGTACATGTTATAGGACACATCAAATTAAAAGCTAAGTACAATATTTACAATTAAGGTAGCTAACTAAATATTTAAAAATTCATCCACGCTGTAGAAGCTATTGGCTCTAAGGAAGTTTAATAACAATTTCTTAAATTGATGTTGTGATTCAATCTTTTTTTATAGATTCACATAGCTTATTGTAAAGACGTAATCAGCATATGTGAAACTATTTTCATACATCTTTGTTTTGTGTGACTTCACAAATAAATTATTCTTTGTTCTAGTGTTGTGTATATGAATTTCAGAATTTGTTTTGAATAAACTTAGGCTTGCTTTCATATGTACAAGAGTTTCATATATGTATATACTTGGCAGTGGTAAGATACCTAATTTACTGAAGTATGGCTTACAACTATTTGTGCTTTGAGAGATCCGCTATGATTCTAATTATTTTCTTTTGGTATCTGAATACTTTTATACTGTCTTTAGAATTTCCCCAAAAAATTATACCATATGCCAACAAATGTGAATATATGAAAAGTACACTACTCTCCGAACTTTCAAGCTCAACATGCCTGTAATTGCCCTGATTAAGAAACACATTTTACTAAGTTTTTTCGTCAATGTCTCTATGTGAGTTTTCCAACTTAAATTTTCATCTAGTATTAGTCCCAGAAATTTGATAGTTTTTACATGATGTATTTGGTCTTGTCCCAGTATTAATTTTGGATACAATTGACTTCCACTCATTTTATTATAGAAGTTTAGGGCTGCTATTTTCTCCTTACTCAATATTAACATATTGGTACTAAACCATTTTTGAATATATTTTAGACTATTTTCAACATGTACATCTGCCCCTTCCTTATTCACCCCTTTGATAAAAATATTTGTATCATCTGCAAAAAGTGTAACATTTAAATCTGTTCTGTTTTCTACATTATCTGCCAAATCATTAATGTACACTATAAATAAAAGAGGCCCAAGCACCGAATCTTGAGGGACCCCATGTTTCATTATAGCGCTACTTGAAATCTGAGTTTTAACTTCACTTGTTTTGCTATCAAAATACTCTATATCCACTGATTGCTCTCTATTCTCCAGATAAGATCTGAACCAATCTAAAGCTAAACCCCTTATGCCATACGAGGATAATTTTTCTAGTTGAAGTTTGTGATCAACCAGATCAAACGCCTTGGTAAGATCTAAAAAAATGCCTATCCCTAATTGTTTACTATATAGTGTTTCATACACTTGTTCAATGAAATTCATCAGTGCAGAACTTGTTGATTTATTTTTTAGAAAACCATTTTGATTGTCATTAATTACTTTAAATTTTTTCAAAAAGCTTGTTACTCTTTTATACATTATTTGTTCGAAGATCTTTGCAAAAGTTGAAATTATGGAAATTGGCCTGTAATTTCCTACCTCCCCTTTGTTACCTTTTTTAAAGATGGGTTTCACTTTACCTTTTTTTAACCTGTCAGGGAACGTCCCACTTGAAAGTGAAAGATTTATCAAGTACATCAGTAGTTCAATTAGGAATAAGGAGCAACACTTTATGACGCAATTAGAGTAACCATCTATTCCTACTGATTTTTTATTCTTCAATTTTTTTATAACATCTTTAACTTCCTCAACTGTTACTGGAATTAAAAAACATGCTATGTTCATTTTTCTTTACACTTAAACTACAGTTGAATAAAACTGGTTAAATAATTCCAAAATTTGTTTAGGATCACTTACTTTTTGGCCATTATTTTCTAGGTGGTAATTTTCTTTCAATTTGGGTCCATTTTTTATTTCGTGCTTAATTACTTGCCACATGGATTTAGTTTTAGTAACTGCTTTATTTATTGTTTCATCGTTATGTAACTTTTTGGCTGCTCTTATAACTTTATTATATATATTTCAATATTTTACGTAATAGGCCTTAAACTCCGGTGTAGTCTTGTTTTCCTTCATGAATTTGCTCAACAATTTTAATCTAATACCAGAATCGAAAAATTTTAAAATTTGGACCAGATCAAAAAATACTTTAAATTCTAAAACAATTTACAAAATTAAGTAAAATGAGCAAACAGCCCACCTCCCAATTTGTGGATTCCTGTTGTGATCCACTTATTACCTAGCTTGTTCATTGCCACTTTAACCATTGGTATGGCTGTTACAAAGTGAAAATCAAATGTGTCCAAAAATGCATTGATGGCATCGTTTAGATTTCACTCACATGCTTTCCCAAGATTCTTTACTTAATAGAAAATTTAGATAGCTTAGATTGTCATCATTAGCAAGTCTAACCTTTTTGAATATTTTTTTTTTTTTTTTTTTTTTTTTTTTTTTGCATTCTGTTTAGGGTTATGCTGATCTACTGGGACAACTAATTTTAACATTTGTACGTAATGATCTGACAGGGCTGTGTCAAAAATCTGAATTTCATATTTCCACTTATTTATATTCAGCACTACTTGGTCATGAGTAGTTGAGTCACACTTGTTTACACTCACCTTCACTTATTATTTTTATAAAACGCTGGAACGTTTTCCAGGACATTCGCCCTCTTCCTCAGCAGTAGAGTGACTGACTCTCCCCTCTCCTTTCCTCTTCCTTCTCCTGTATCTGATCCTGTTGCCATCTGGTGTTAGGGGCGCAAAGTTTTAACACTTCATTAAGTTGTGGGATTTCAAAATTTATAACGTGTTCACTGTTTTTAATTATGTGGATTTTTTCCCAGATCTCTAATTCTATTGGTGATTCTAATGGTTTCTACAGTATTATATTTTGCCCAATGTTGTGGTTTTCTTTCCAAAAATGATGTGAAACAGCGGATTTGATTTGTTTTAGTTTTATGCTCCTCTGGTGTTCCTTTAGCCTGATCTCCAAGTTTCTCTTCGTTTTGCCTATGTAGTACTTTTCACAATCCTCACAATTGATTTGATAGATTCCGGATTTCAGTGTGTTTTGAATAGTGTTCTTAAGAGGTTTGTTTAGAACACTCTTCAGGTTGAATTTATTCTGTGGGGCCAGTTTTATATTGAATTTTTTGAAGATTCTTTCAAATTTTTTAAAAGCCCAGGGGTGGTAGTAAATTTTTTATATTTCCAATTTTGGTTTGAAAAGAGTGTTAGTGTTGTATTTGACGAGATTTCTTTTTGCCTTTCTTTCTTTTTGAGCATGTTTCTAATGAGATCAGGGTTGAATCCATTTTCCTTTGCTACTCCTAATATATACTCTCGTTCTTTTTGAAAATCGTCCTTGCTCAATGGGACACTGTATAAATGTTGGATCAAGCTTCTGAAGACTGCCAGTTGAGTGAAATTGGGTTGCAACCATTCCTCTTAATGTAATTGTCCACATGTGTGGGTTTTCTATGTATTCCGAATTTTAGGCTATTTTGGTCTCTCATGATTTTTAGGTCTAGGAAAGGTAGGATGTTGTTTTCTTCTATTTCCATTGTAAATTTTATGTTGCTATCCTGTATGTTCAAAAGTTTTAGGGAGTCTTCTGTTTGTTTTTTAGGAATGATAGCAAAAATGTCGTCTACATATCTTCGCCAGAATTTGTAAAGGCTTTTACTATATGGACTCACATATAAATCTGCTAGCAAGGGTGACAGTGGGCTGCCCATTGTGAGGCCTTTTGACTGTTGGTAGAATTTTTTGTTGAATGTAAAGAAATTATGTCGAATGCATAGTTCTGTCAAATTTATGATGTTGTCTATTTCTGTAGGGTCTAATGTGATTAGATTCAGCCATTTTCTGAGAAGGTTTGGTATTTTTTCAATTTTTTTTCTACAAACAACCCAACATGAATTTGTGTATTCATTAGATACGCAGTTACATTAACAACTATCCTAACATTTTTTCTCACTAAATTTTATCCCATTTTTTATTTTATTTTATTTTTTATGTGTAAAAGGTTTGTCAAGAAATAACACAAGAAAGTAATTTTAAATATTATGTATTTAATTAGTAAGAATAAAATAATGACATTGAATACAGAATTAATTTACATTTCCAGTTGTTAGAGATCCATCCTTAATTGAAAAAAAAAGCCTTACTGGAAGCAAAACAATAAGCTACAACCAATTATATATTCTTAGTGAGTTGAGACATAGCTCTTCTCTTCAGTATTGCGACAAAAGTCTTCCTCCTAGTGGTTATTGAATTTAAGCAAGTAACTCTTTTCATATATATATATATGAAAACTTATGGTATAGTTTAATATTAATAGAGAACTAATACAATCAGGTTTTCTCCCCCTCTCCTGTTCAAGAAATCGAAGTATTATAACAATGCGCTTCAATACATAATATCTTACTTTATATAATATGTTTTAAACAAACCCATGAACTTTTATACACTTGTACATGAATTAAGATCAACCCTACTCTCTAGCAGTACCTTAGGCTAACAGCTTTTACTGACTCATTAGGGTGATCACTCCAAAGTACACGCCCAGCATGGCTGTGAGTGTCCCAGGTATCTTCTGTCATTTTATAACTCAAGAAGCAGACCTGACCTGTACAAAACCCTATATGTAAAGTATTCCATATCACGTGCTTATTAAACGTCATATTGCAAAAGGAAACCTGTGATCTGGAATTACACACATCCGTGCAGCTAAGTGCACTAGCCCACATCAGTAGCGTAGGTGGTAGCGTATCTGCCTCAAGTTCAAGAGGTCGCGAGTTCGAATCTCGGTCAGGGTGAATTACCTGATTAGGTTTTTTCCGGGTTTTTCCCTTAACCTAAAAGATGGATTCAGGTAACTCTAAACTCTGTGGACCCTGGGCTCATTTGAGTATCATTTAACCCATTCCATTTATCGTTCGGTATGACTTAACATTGGAGGACGTAAATTACATACAAAAAAAAAGTGCAGTAGCTATTCTGCAAGCTCCCAGCACATCATCTTAAACTCATCCTTACAGGATAGTTGCAAAGTCAAGTCCTTGCATGCCCGCCTCGGTAGCATGGTGGTAGAGTGTCTGCCTCACGTTCAAGTGGTCCCGAGTTCGAATCTCGGTCAGGGTGAGTTACCTGGATAAGGTTTTTTCTGGGGTTTTCCCTTATCCTGAAAGACGAATGTTGGGTAACTCTAAGCTCTATGGACCCTGGGCTCATTTGAGCATCATTTCATCCATTCCATTCATCGTCCGATATGACTTAACGTTGGAGGACATAAATTAAAAAAAAAAAAAAAAAGGTCCTTGCATGGAACTGAACAAAGCATTCTCTATTAAATTTAAATGTATACTGTTTTAAATAATGAAATATAATTGCAAACAATTACCCCTATTACTGATTAGCAGGGCCCAGATAGTTATGTACTAAAAATCAGTAAAATATGTACATATATATGTATTTTAAAATACTGAAATACGTAATTATACTGTAACATCATAAAATATTAAAATGTAACATCATAATATCAGAATTCCCCTACATGTTCTTGAATTAGGTATAGTAAATTGGAGATGTATGTAAATAAGTAAAAAAGAACTTGTATATTGCTCCTAATGTTTTAAATTAAGACTATTTTCTCGTGTGATGGCTTGATTTGGACACGCAGTGGTAAGGTGCACATCACGTGAACGACGGACACGCAGTGGTAAGGTGCTAATTATGAAATCAACATGACAGACCAAACAGACCAACTGTCCACTGCTAGTTATATACCTCTAGTATAAACATGCATGCTAAAATGAATAAAATTGCAACAAAGCTTGGAAATATCAATAAATATGTAAAAATATGTACTGAAAAGTAAAATATATGAGAATATGTACTTAAGGGCAAAATATGTAAATATATGTACTTTCATTTATTTACATAACTATCCGGGCCCTACTTATTAGCCTTACTGTCTCGTATCTACCAGAACTATGGTGGTCATTATAGTGCCAAGATGATATTTTGTTCTTTAAAGATCTTTTTTAGTTTATTAAAAGTTTTGGGGTGGTACATGAATTCACAACAACAAAAGTCCCACCAGTCAATAGATATGGAATATGTCAAATAAGTTGTAAGGAATGTGAAAAGTTATACATAGAGAAACCTAAAAACAAGAGTTATAGAACATTTCAGAAGCATTAAATTAAAACAGAAAGACATGTCAGCAGTAGTATTTCTCTTCTGAAATGAAAACCTTAACCTTGACCCAAATCCAAAATTATTAAAAGTTAAGATAAACCATAAGAAATTGACAATATGGGAAAATATGTAGTGTTTAATGCCTGCTTTTACCACATCCAGCACCGCAGATGGTGACACTGATGATACGTGAGGTGAAGATGGAGCCCTGGAGGAATTAGATGACGTGGAAAACCGGAAATCCTGGAGAAAACCTGGCCCAAAGCCATATTTTCCACCACAAATCTCACTTTGCAGTCACCTGGGATCGAACCTGGTACTCTGAGGAGAGACAACGTGGCTGACAACATGGGAGAACATCATAATATGGAAATATAAAGACTGAGTAATAAACTTTGAAATTCAACCAGTTAATAATCTGATAAAGAAGTTCATAGTTCTCCACCAGGGAGAACACCAAAGGCAACAACAACAACTACAGTCGACAATCAGGTCTTCAAGGTTGAAAATGGAAGCAACAGCTCCTGAAAATAGTCCCTCAAAAAATCAAAATGTAAGTGACATAATGTAAAAAACTAACTACAAATAGTTTTATCAATTAATTAGGACATCACTGTTATAAAATTCCTCAAAACACCATAATAAAGTTTGGTATTTAGCCAACTTTGTTTTCTTTAGTTATGATGTTTATATATACAGGTGTCAAAATGTATTTCCCTTTGAAATCTCGATATGCATTTTTAGTTGGAATGAAATACTTTCTTTAGGTACTTTATAATAGATAGATAATTTATTCATCTTGTAAATCACACATTATACATGAGTACTATGATATAAGACACGTCAAATTGTGAATATACAGTGCAATTAAATATACTTGTAAATTAACAAGTCACATCCAATAAGGACAAGTCAGTGTTTGTATAAAATAATGATTTATAAAAAATATCTCAAGAATGTTATAATAAACACAATTAATTCAGAAATGTAACAATATTATGAACTTTCCATAAATTCACTAACAGAATAAAAACAGTGGTCTAGCAAGTATGCCAAAACTGACTTTCTAAATGCTGAAAAATTGCACCTATTTAAAGTACAGCAATTTTTACAACTAGCAGAACAAATGCATGTCATCTGTATACTAAATCCATGTCATAAGTAATCTCTTGACTTTAAATGAAGTTTGTCATTTCACTTATATTAACAAACTACAAAGATGAATTTCAATGCAACAACAATAATCTGTGCCTTTATTTGAATGAGGTATCATACCTCCAGTAAATACATTGCATTCAGAGCAAGAATCTCACCTGCTCTGGCATTTATTTGTTCTTCCAACAGCAATTCAGCAACTGTATCTTACTGAGGATATGTGATATTCTTTAGTCATATTCCACAGTTAATTTGTTAACAATGGCTACTCACCTGTTCCTGAACTTCATGTATTTTGTCTTCTGAAAGACCAGATTTATTTTTTAAAGATTTCAGACTCTTGTTTTGGATCTCTCTGATTGAATCTCTGCATTTTATAAACAATGTTTTTGAATTCTTTGCAAGATTTTCTCTAAGCTCCTTAGTAACTCTGTAAAAATAGTTGGAAATCATTATAATGAATGCTTAAATGAGAAGCACTAATCACACTTGTAAATATTTTACTTTAAACAAGTTTGTAAATGCACACATAATTACATTTCAAGGGTATATGCAACTTTTATGTATCATATTCTGATGTTTTTGGACATTTTATGAAACAATCTTAAAAAAAAAAAAAAAAAAAAAAAAAAAAAAAAAAAAAAAAAAAAAAAAAAAAATTGGCAGACTTCACATAAACTTCTATTCAATTTCAGTCAGTTTAAAAATATTCTATACATGAACATTCAGTTAGCATTTGTTCACACTGATTATTTAGCAGCTTCACTTATTTTCTCATCACTTAATAAAGACCAATTTAACTGATATATCATTTCATTATAAAGTCTTCTGGGTCCCTCTGTTGGTAAAGTAATGGCCTACTGACACTAACTTGCAAGCTAAAACCAGGCACAGATCAATCGTTTTTAAGTGTGCTTAAAAGCAATGGCACCATGTCAGATGGTTTACTAACACGTATAACAAAATCATGCAGAGAAAATATGATCCTGCAATTGACAGCAGTGATAATAAACAAAACAATTTATTTTCAGGACATGTACCAGTGTATATTTGTAAACCTAATTATGTACATATCTAATCTTAGCATAAATACTGTTACAAACTTTTGGCACAGACTGTTCAACGGGTTTTGAGAAAAAATGAAATGTGTAGTGTTTAACACCCACTTTTACTACATACGGCACCGCAGGCGGTGACACTGATGGTACATGAGATGAAGATGGAGCACCGGTGGAATGAGATGGCGGGGGAAACCGGAGGTCCCGGAGAAAACCTGCCCCAGCGCCGTGTTGTCCACCACAAATCTCACTTTGCAGTCACCTGGGATTGAACCCGGGCCACCTTGGTGAGAGCCCAGAGGTCTAACCACTGAGCCACAGCGCGGCCTCTGGTTTTGAGAGTCCCGGCCAACCCTTATAGGAGTAAGTTAACAGGGGGTCATTGTGAGTGTAGCCAGAGTAGAGAAAGTGTGTTTCCATACATTTTACGATAGGATGGGGTGATTATGAGAATTGTGTAGCAGTGTTAAGGTGGGTAAATCGGCTTCAAAAATTTTCATTACCTTAAGTAGCCGAAAATAAGCAGAATGTTTGTGTATTGGACCATTGACCAATTCCTAAAAATTGGGACTGTTGAGGACCATCAGAGAAAAATGTCTACACATTAGGGACAAACAGATGGTTCAAACAGTTACGGCTTGTATTCAACAAAATCCTGTGAGAAAGCAGTCAATACTGGCTCAAAAGCTGAACATTTAAAAACTGTTGATATAGCGCCTGTTGAGTGATATCTATGGTTGAAAGCTTATCAGTGGAGTACAGGTCACCATCTAACCCAGAGTCTGAAAGAGTAAAGGGTGATAAAATCAGAATGCCTTCTTCAGCATTATGCAAACAATGACCACAGAAAAATTCTTTTTCTTTTTTAACAGATTAAAAGAGTTTCGCTACTGAGGAGGCTTTTAATTTTATTGGCAAAATCATCCAGAGAAGCTCATGAGAAGCTTCCAAAGATCCAAAAAGGCCATCATTCTGCCAGAGTCATGGTTTGAGAGGGAGTGGCATATAATGGCGCCACTGAACTCCATTTTTGTGAAAAAGGGGTGAAAACTTCTGCCAAAGTGTACCAAAACACAGTGTTGGAGACTGTTGTAAAGGATTTGGGCAACACTTTGTTCGGGAATCAACAATGGAGCATCCAGCAAGATTTAGCACCTGCTAACAAGGAAAAGATGGAGGAAAGCAGCTTTCCAAACATGTTCCAAGAAATTTAAAAAGTGAATGTTCTTTTATGTCATTATTGAGTTTTACCTTATAAAACCATGTTTAATATTAATTAGAATTAGAATTTTTGAGCTATCCTGTTCAGACACACATACAGAGCTTTGTAAAACAATGCTTTTTAGAATTCTAAAGACTTCAAAACATGTATTTTCAGTAAACTCTATTCTACCCAAAAATTTGACTACAGTTTTTTTCTCTAGAAAGTAAAAATACAACTAGAGAAAGCAAGTAATGGATTTCAGAAACTATTTGCAGTTGATGTGTGTTTGGAGGAATTTAGTAACAGTGACGTCAAAATTAATATAAAAATTATTTGTGGTTGGTTTATTGACATTCGTCACTTACTTTTTCATATATTTATGAGAGACTAGTTTCAAAGGCCCTGGCCTCCATTTTCAATCTCTTCCCAACTGGCATCTGTTGTTATCTGCTCTCTCTGGTGGTGGAACTATGAACTTTTTTGTCAAATTATCTACTGGCGGGATTTCAAATACCAGATAAGTTGTAAGAATTGTGAAAAATGCTACATAGGTCAAACTAAAAGAAATCTAAAAACCAGAGTCAAAGAGCACTTTAGAAACATCAGATTGAAACAAGAAGATAAGTCAGCAGTAGCATTTCACTTTTGGAATGAAAACCATGACATTGATCCAAATCCAAAATTATTATAAGGAGTGATAAACCAAAATAAATTGACAACATGGGAGACCATATTCATATGGAAAAATAAGGATCACGTAATGAACTTTGAAATCCCACCAGTAGATAATTTGACAAAGAAGTTCATAGTTCCACCACGAGAGAGAGAGAGAGAGAGAGAGAGAGAGAGAGAGAGAGAGAGAGAGAGAGAGAGAGAGAGAGAGAGAGAGAGAGAGCACACAATAGATGCCAGTTGGAAAGAGATTGAAAATGGAGGCGAATGCCTTTGAAACTAGTCTCTCATAAATATAAACAAGTTAATGACGAGTATTAATAAACCAACTACAAATAGTTTCTGAGATCAATTTTGATGTCACTGTTACTAAATTCCTCCAAACACATATAACAAGTAATGGATATTAGTAACAACATGAAAGTGGCTTTAAGTTTCATAATAAGCTTTCTGATTTAGCACAAGTTCAGACTCATTTCATGAAAAAGATGTAATAAGTACTTACTTAGGAATTGGTATAAAAATAGTAGTGCCATCTTGTTGGGGATTCAGATTCATTCCACTTTTCTGGATGCTTTTAAGCACATCCGGTATTGCCTGTGGAAATATAGACATATTGATGATAACTGTTTTTGGATTTTTGCGTACAATCTCAGCCAGCTCTTGTAGTTCATACTCTTTTCCTTCAAATGTCACTTCAAGAGATTCAATTGAGCCTGGAAATGAGAATTACACTCAGAGTTTTGACAAGGTAATGAACTACTATCTTGGGAACCATTTACATTAAAGCCTGATTATTCATCGTATTGGATGATAAAGTGGTAATGGTGAACTCCTTTGCCATTTTCGAGAACACCACATACACATATCCTTTATCCATTATGGGCAAAATGGATTCATGGATAGATTAGAACTAAAATTTTAACAAAATGTTGTTTTCCAGTTAACTTGTTTTACAACTAGCATAACAACTGAAACATGTGAATTATTTTTAGTGTAATTTTTCGTGCAGTTTTATACCTTTGTGCATATGAACATTTTCACCCCTACTGATCATATTTCTACTTATTTTGACATACATATTCAAGACAAACCCATTACAAAAGAGGTTTGAGTCATGTGTGTCTCCTGTGTTTGGAACTTTGTTCTGAAGCATGTTCCAGCAGCAGAGTTACTGAAAACAAGGGAAGAAAACATGTGAATTTCTTTGCTTTATGAAAATTCTATAGGCTCACAGGACAGAACCTCACAATTGTTCACTCCTGAGTTATGCAAGTATTTACTGAGTGTTAAAATTATAAAGATCATTCATTGCATCTTTACTTATATTTGTATGTATTAAAACTCAATTTTTTTCACCGTTTGATTCCTATACAGAAATATTAGCTTCCTCAAAGCACAATAGAGATTAACAACAAAGTATAATATAAACATATCTTGCATACAATAGTCAGACTGAAATAGAATCAATATGAATATCTTCAATAATGTACAAGAGTTGACAAATAAGTTAGTACATTACATAATAGAATACAAAGTATATTATATAAGAAAAGCTTATACTGTTTATTCACTATTATTATAGCTAGTGGGATGGAGTAGCTTATCTAAAAAATATAACTTTAGTGGTGGGAGGGGTTGCACTACATGCTGAACCCATGCTGCATGTACCGCCTACAGTGGAAGACAGTTTATATTTTTGCAAGACTTCATGTGGAGTCGGATGATAATCCTTAAACTGTCAACAGTGAATTCACAAATATTACTAGCAACAGCGCTTCCTTCATTCTGTCGCACACCTTAGCCTCTCACTTGCTTCAGACTAAGTAAACACACCTTCTCACCACTACCTCAACCCCTATCTGCTTGGAAGGACACTCCAACCCACTAGCTAAAACATTAGTGAACGAACAGTAAATAAGTTTTGAGGTATTCTTCCAGTGAATAAAAACAACCCTGAGTTAGGAATTTCTTCACTTCTTTTTTAAATGCTTTTAGGGCTTTTACTTCTTTTAAAACCGTGGAGAGTTTATTAATTAATTTAATGCTATTGTAATATAAACTCCTTCCATACAGACTTCTTTTATGACTGATAATGTGAAATTTAGTGAGGACTTCTTTGTTTCATGGAGGTTAATACAAGAAGGTACATATCTGTCAGTATACAAGGGCAATTGGTACCTTGTTTTGGTCAAGAGACTCTAGCTGCTAACTTTTTTTCTGCAGCTAGCTTGCATAAAATATAGTCAAAGTAGAAGCAAAGTATCTTACATGTTTCTTTGTATATATGCCTCAATTAGTTTTATATGTTTAAAAAATAAATAAATAACATTGAAATATAATTTTGAATCGAAGCACACTCCATACTCTATATATTGCTAGTTTTTTTTTTTTTTTTTTTTTTTTTTTTTTTTTTTGTAATTTACGTCCTCCAACATTAAGTCATATCGGACGGTGAATGAAATGGGTGAAATGATGCTCAAATGTGTCCAGGGTCCATGGATCTTACAGCTACCTGACATTCGTCTTTAAGGATAATGGAAAACCCCAGAAAAAACCTTATCCAGGTAACTCACCCTGACCGAGATTCGAACTCGGGACCTCTTGAACGTGAGGCAGACATGCTACCATCTACACTACCGAGGCGGGCTATATTGCTAGTGTTTACCCAGAACATATTTCATTAGGACCTTCCTAACTTCCTCAGCTAATGTCGACTGTAGAATTTTGATTTAGTTGAGCTCCTTGGAGGTGACAGTGTCATCTCTGATGCTATCTTGAAGAACTTCAAGTTCAGGTTCTTTTCAAAGGTGGTATCGAAATTGAAGAGTTTTCCTTCCTATTTCTTTATGAATATATTTTCCAATGTAATTAATGCTGTTGGAGCTTGAAAAATTCTTAATAAATTGATTTTTTGTTCTATATTGTGTTTCTCATTTCAAAAATAGTACACTACTACCAATTTGTCTATTTCTTTGTTCTTGATGTTTCTAAAATGCTCGTTAAGGCTTATGTTCAAATTCCTATTTCTTTTGCCAGTGTAAAAGTTGTCAGCCTTTGCAATTTATCTGGTACACAGCTGAGCATATTCTTCTTCTGCATTATATAATTTCAAAAGGTGTTGTACACTGAATATGTTCTGTGGGACCAAAGTAATGTTGTATTCTTTGAAAAACTTTTGGAAAAGGTATGTAGCTCTTTGAAGGTATGTGAATTTTCTGTATGAAGTTTTATTACTGATTGGGGAAAGAGTAGTTATTTGTCTGCATCTCTATTATCTTGATTTTATCAATTTTCTTTTTGACCAATTCAGCACTGAATCAATTGTATTCTGCAATGTGAACTATATGCTTGTACCCTTTGATATATTCCATCTTGTAAAGTAGTGTACCATTAACCGCGTGGGAAAAGATATTCATAAAGAAATATGAATACCATTTTTGAAGAGAACCCAAACTTCAAGTTCATCAAGACACTAACAGAGATGTCCGTAACGTCCCCAAGGAGTTCACCAAATTAAAATTTAACAGTCAACATTAGTTGGGGGTGTTAGGAAGGTCCTAACGAAATGCATTCTATATAAACACTAGTAATATGGAGTACTAGTTCAACTCAATAATTTTGTGCTTCACTGTATCATAGTCCTTATTCATTAAGAAAAAAGAAAAAACATTTCTTCTGCCAAATGCAAGTGCAAGTAATCTTTATCATTAGTAGGTTCATTCCTATGGTTAACGTTTCAACAAATATGGTTTTTTGTTCTTCAAATGGATTACACTTATTACACTGAAGACCAATAATCTTTGTAAATGAAATCTGCTTTAACAACAAAGCAAGCTACAAGAATGATAAAACTAACCTAGGCATTATTACAGAGCCTTGATGTATTAGAATAATTTTAGATACTCAGCAACCCATGAATAAATTTATCAGTAAATCCACTTTAGATTCTGGTATTTAGATATAATGAATCAGTTTTCTCTGCTCCGGCACATACAGAAAATTTGTATGCCTGTTACAAAAACCACAAATTACCAGGAAATTAGGCTTAACCTTAACCAAACAACATCTTACCTGTTGTTGAACGTAATGACAAATTCTGTATGTACTCATCTTTAAGCCGATCAACACATTTCTGCATGCCAGTTGTAAGTGACTCCACATTTATTATATCTGCAAGTTCCTCTAGATTCACTTCTACTTTCTTTCTACCTAAAGTAAATATAATTAGCAACATTAAAATTGGCACGCAACCAAAAAATACATTCATCTGTCACATTACTTTTGTGACTGATGTGAGCTGCAAATGTTAGATCTCATTTAACTCTATGCCCTATCACAAGGTAGGGCCATAATAAAAGGGAATGCGATCCAGAAAGGAAAAACTAAATTAAAATATGTGTATTACAAGCATACCAGAACCCAGGATACTTAGTCAAATTTCAGCTTTTCTGTTCCTTCCCAAGAATGGTATATCGATTCATACTCTTGAGCAGCTGCTTTTATTGTAGAAATTATTTATGGATACCATGAACTACCCTCTATTTCCAAACTTTGTAAACAACATTGAAATACCAAAATAAAACAGAGCACCAACAAATTTAACTAAAAAGATAGAATTAGATCTAAAAATTCAATGCTTCAGCATTATTTTAAGCATAAAACTTAAGCTTACCATGTCACTACTCTAATCATGGTTCAAATCTTGATATTGAATTTTTCACTCTGATTCAACCTTTTGATATATCTAACTGAATTTTAGAATGTCTTGTGGTTCACCAGGAAAAATGTGAGTCCTTTGAGGAATATAGTGTCAGCATGTTGCCATAGCAGTTCCGTATCTGTAGTTCAAATCCCTGATGTGACACTGACTTTTTCAGTCTGATTCTATCCTTCTAACTTAAGCCCAACACAGCATGTGTGAAAGAACAATTAATCATCATCAAATTCCAATCTATTGCTAGTTATTACAAACAATGATGCTTTCACAAAAACAATCAGAAATAGTAACAACATGGTTTTTAGAAAACATTTATTGCATCAAGTTTCAAAGTTGGTTATTGTATACCATTTTGGCTGATTTACAAGCAGGTGAAAAAAATGTCACTGGTCAGTCATTAACAAACTTTCTATGTTCATAATTATGGCAGATGCAAAATTTAATGGTGACTGAATGCTGACCACTAGCAGCGAAGTGCAACATAGCCATATGTCAAAGGGCAGGGAGAAGCTATATGCAGTAACAAGATGAAATGAAAACACTTTATACGGTATTACTGTAGCTGTCAAGTAAACCTAAACAAGCATTTGATTGGATTATTAAATTATAGATGAGTCGTGTTTATTACCATCAGCTTAACTTACGTACCTATACTGAGGACATGTTTGTAGCTATCAAGTAAACATAAACAAGCATTTGATTGGATTATTAAATTATAGATGAGTCGTATTTATTACCATCAGCTTAACTTACGTACCTATACTGAGGACATGTTTCACGAACCATTATTTGCATCATTGGCTCTAATGTGACTAAAGCTTGATCCAGTGGTGTGGGTAGTTCTGGAGTATACAATAACTACCCACACCACTGGATCAAGCTTTAGTCACATAAGAGCCGATGATGCAAACAATGGTTTGTGAAACATGTCCTCAATATAAGTACATAAGTGAAGCTGATGTGTAATAAATACGACTCATCTATGATTTAATAATTGTACCGCTTCACTGTGGTGTTCCAATACAGTTAAATTTCGATATTTGACTGGATGTTGTGTTAACCAGCATCTCCTGCCAACCGTCATTAAATTTTGTATCTGCCATAACTTCCATGTTACTATAGGTAAACATTCCCATGGTGTCGAGATTTAACTGTATTGGAACACCACAGTTAAGCGAAATAATTATTAATTTATAGATGAGTCATATTTATTACACATCGGCTTTACTTACGTACCTATTTTGAGGACATGTTTTGCAAACCATCGTTTGCATTGTCAGCTCTTATGCAACTAAAGCTTGATCCAGTGGTGTGGGTAATTCTGGAGTTGCTGCTGCCATCTGTTGATTTAGTGATGAACTTAAATGTAGGATTCTCTTCTGGCAGGATTTCGAAGTTCATTAGTTGGTTTTTATGTTTTTCTAAGTATATTGTCACCCAATTAGCGGAAAGCACAACCAACGACAGCTGAGTAAGGGGCCAGAGGCAGCCAAGCCACACCCATCCATCAGTCTCTGTCACTAACTGAGGGGATGATTAGGGAAATGTCACTTGTCGCTGGCCGCCTCTTTCCCCCCTTCCACTGCCATCTGGAACTTTTGCGGTGATTCACGGAAACTAGAGGCTTCGAGAAGACTGCGATATTGCTATAAAAAGGGCTGCAGTGAGTGAATTGAGTCAGTCAGTCAGTGCTTGGCAAGCAGCGAAGTAGGGGCTACTGAACGAGAACTAACGAGTGTTAGTGAACGAGAAGACTGTGTGCGTGCAACGGAAGAATTTACGTAATTGTGAGCGTACAGTGGAACTGCAACGGACGAACTGGTGAATTGTAATTGTGTGCATTACATAATTCTGTGTAATCGGCAAGTGTTCAACTGTAAGTCGGTGGAAATAAAGAACATTGTTGAGTTTGTGTAATTGGACTTTTCATTTCACAAACCCACAAAGTCACAATATTCTCTCCCATATGACGAGTTCACTATGTTTTTGTACGTATTTTAGTAATTCGGTGCTATCTTCGATTACAAACTGCAATTAAAAATAGATATGGAAAAAACCTTGTAGATAAAAAACTAAAATCATTCAAACTTCAAAAGAGATTAAAACAGATCACAGCTCTCACACCAATAAAACAAGAAATTAGATTTGCTAAATTTACTTACCACCCCTGGGACACAAAAAAAGTTCCAAAAAATATTCAAGAAATACAATATAACATTGGCACCAAAAAACAATTACAACATTAAAAACCTACTTAACAGTAATAATACTGATAAGATAAAACCAGAAGAAAAGTCAGGCATTTATAAGATTAAGTGTAAAGACTGTGAAAAATTTACATAGGGAGGACAAAAAGAAACATAGGCACTAGAAAGAAAGAACACGTCAGGCACTTAAGATACAAAAATATTGATAAGTCCGCAATAACAGCTCAATTCTGGTCTGAAAATCATGAAATTGAAGATAGCACCGAATTACTAAAATACGTACAAAACCATAGTGAACTCGTCATATGGGAGAGAATATACATAGAAAAACATAAAAACCAACTAATGAACTTTGAAATCCTGCCATAAGAGAATCCCACATTTAAGTTCATCACTAAATCAACACTGGATCAAGCTTCAGTCGCATAAGAGCCAACGATGCAAATGATGGTTTGCGAAACATGGATTCAATCATACCCTTGGTGGTTTGCAGATTTTAAGTTCCAGGTTAAGGACCGGTGCCCACTCAACATCATGAGGAATTTGAGAAGCTGCCATAGGTGGTGAATCCCAGTAGAAGAATGCAAACTTTCTAGTTGGGCATGCCAAAAAGCTGATCACATCTCTTCCCCATATAAGTTGGATAATTGCCCACCTCTGCCTTACATATGTGGGTGTGAGGCCAGCATTTGGGTTGTTAGACTCATACTCAATGCGGGCTATGTCATGGACTAATTTTTAACTTACTTTCTCCTAACGAAAAGGTGTAACTTAGGGCATATTTTATTGTATACAAGATTATCTAAATAACAAATTATCCTGATAACACTTAAGCAGATCTGTAAATAGAATCTAGCTGTTCTAATGCCACATCCTTGCTATTTACCTTTGATGCCTTTTCTAGAGCTATTTTAATGTATTTATAGTGAAGAATGACAATAAATGATGTCCATTACAAATCCAATATAAAATGTTGAGACGTACTGGCAAAAGCTAAGTGAAAATTTTAAAAAAATAAAAAAAAATTACAAAATGAATAATTTGCTAGTCTTCTAACTGCAGGGGAGTGTTTGATTTTGTATCATATATAATTATCCCTGTCATGTTTTTCATGTTGCCTGTATATGATGTGTTTTATATGCAATATTCAAATGCAATTATATGCTATTAAACTGTAGGACATTTGACATGTTCAAGGCCTTAGTGGCTACTAATGAACTCATTGAATGCAAATTAATCTAATCTAATCTACGTGCAGAAGTGTGTTACACAACTTACTCTACTCATTCCTCTCCTAATTATTCTTACAAAAAAGCTCATTCTTCTATTTGCTTCACATTAGTTTAAATGTCTGAGTGAACAAGATAATGCTTTTTACGTAGTAAAGATGATTTAATGAACATTGATCAACTAACTGTATGTGAAATACTCAGAAATTACGATCTAGTCTCTAAATACTGGGAAGGAAGAAGAATGATTTTATCAACTTCCACACACACAAGCATGCATGTACGTACATGCACAACACACACACACACACACACACATTTACAAAAATGGTTTTATTGCAGATTTTGTTGGAGGTACAAGGGGAATGCATCAAACTTGAACAATTGTCAAATCTTTTAATAGTTGTTCACTACATGGTAGCATTGAAATTCTGTTTCTTTTGAGAAAATAATAAAAAGCAAATTAGCTGTTGAAAAAATATAAAGCATCTGACAACTCATATCCATTGTAAACAATATCTTGGAATATATCGAGATTTAACTGTATTGGAACACCACAGTGAAGCGAAAAATTATTAAATTTTAGATGAGTTGTATTTTTTACACATCTGCTTCACTTTCGTACCTATTTTGAGTACATGTTTCGCAAATCTTCGTTTGCATCTACGGCTCTTGTGCGACTGAGCTGCAAACGAAGATTTGCGAAACATGTCCTCAAAATAGGTACGAAAGTGAAGCAGATATGTAAAAAATACGACTCATCTAAAATTTAATAATATCTTGGAAGTTAATGCTACAAGAAATATCTTTGACACAAAGACTGTTATTTAACCAGGTCTTCATTTTTTGTTTACTTACACTTTTGTACTTAGAGGAAACCAACATGTACACTTCCAGTGAATTCTTGACATACAATATTGGGATGGAATATTAAATACCTCTTACCAATTGGTAGAGAAGGTAAATATGTTATTAATGTAGAAAGTGATTCTTCTACTCACTTGCATTCCTCAAAATTTTTTTATCATAAATAAACTATCATATGCTGAATTAACAAAATGTTGAAGATTAGAAAAACAACTTTTTGAATTTGTTGTGAAAACATTTGAGTTTTACTTGAATTCCTCTACCACTTTTCTACAAATACTTCTTAGGAAATTTTATTGATTGCTTTTGTGGTGAATTGGTTAGCACTCTGGCCTCTTAAGCCATGTTTTATTCCCGGTTACAACAGAAAATTTTTATTTAACCAGAATCATTCAACAGTGTCTGAGGCATAAATGTGGGAGTGAATATTGATAGCTTTTGTGGTGAATTGGTTGCACTCTGGCCTTTTAAGCCATGTTTTATTCCCAGTTACAACAGAACATTTTTATTTAACCAGAATCATTCAACAGTGTCTAAAGCATAAATGTGGGGGTGAATGCAAGCAATGTTTAATAGTAAAAAGTATTAAATGCATTGATAACCAAATGCCTTCAGTTGCAGGAGTAATAATATCACCTTCCCACTCACTCATTTTTCTAAAAATACTTTCCTGTGTCAGGGAGTCTCTGATATATGCATAACAAAATATTGCTATCAAATTTTGGGGTGAAATGTAATAAATATTGCATCTATTACTATATGCATGTAACAGGAAGTAAAAATATCTCAATGTGTCATCAGTTTTTATTCAATATTATTAGGTATACTCCTATACATAAAACTCTAAACTCCATATAAAGAGCAAAGGATTGTGCACAAAGCAATGCTATAGCGGTGTAGTAGTAAACAAACCTAAAATATATGTGTTTGGAGGAATTTAGTAGCATTTCATTTTTGGAATGAAAACCATGACATTGATCCAAATCCAAAATTATTAAAAGGAGTGATAAACCAAAATAAATTGACAACATGGGAGAACATATTCATATGCAAAAATAAAGATCGCGTAATGAACTTTGAAATCCCACCAGTAGATAATTTGACAAAGAAGTTCGTAGTTCCACCACCAGAGAGAGAGAGAGAGCAGACAACAACAGATGCCAGTTGGAAAGAGACTGAAAATGGAGGCGAATGCCTTTGAAACTAGTCTCTCATTAATATAAACAAATAAGTGACGAGTATTAATAAACCAACTATAAATAGTTTCTGAGATTAAACCTAAAATAGTTTGTGTCAAAATGTTGAACTGATTTTAAAATCCAAAATGATTCCGTTCTTGCTGAAACCAAGGCAGTAAAGCAGTACATGTGAGAAGAAGTCTAACTTTTCTTAGAATTTCCATAACAAAAACTTAGTCGGTAATCCCGTTTGGAAAGCATATTTTTTTCAAACTGCTGCTGAAGAAAATTACAACTTTCCTAGAGAGAACTCTTTTAACAACACAAACTGAAAATGTGACATTTAATGTATTTGTATACCTGAACTTCTTTCAATATTTTCTCAAACGTTGGAGAGATCAACACATAGGGTCTGAAAATAGTCCCTTAAATTGATATGGTTCCTAGTCGCCACATTTTACTTCTGAATAAAAAATTAAGATCAATTTAATAATTTAACTTTCTTACACTAAATGCTGTATGAAACACATTTACATGAAAAATGTAAAATAAAACCTTTACAACAGTTTAGATTTAAATTGCTTTAAATTTAAAGCAATATTTACCATACAAAAAAAATGCCATTTGTTTAATTTTAAATATAAATTCTAGAACCAGTTGCAGGCAATACTTCAAGCAGATATGAATTTTACCGTTGCCTTGTGTACATGTGCTTGAACTATTAAACTATATAAAAACTAACTTAAATCAGTTTAATACAGTATTCCAGGTACATTCACACAATATGCATAATAAAAATAATCTAGCCAGGCAGACACATAAATCTAAACTTTTTGAGGACAGCTTTGTATACAGTGCACTAATTATTTATAATAAATTACTGCTTACATTCATTCAGAAACAATAATGCCAAAAATTGTTAATTTAAATGTAAAAAGGTTTTACTACAGCATTGTTGTTACACATTAGATGAATTTATAGAAAACTGTAACAAACTGTAAGTATTAATTTCAATGAGTAGAATCAGACTGAAAAAAATACAATGCCATAGCCGGGATTTGAACCATGGATCTCCTGCTCTCTATGTGGTTGCTCTAACCAACTGAGCTACTATGGCCAACGTGCCAATATGACATTAAAATCTCCAACTGACTCGCATGTTTCCCGGTAGACCACCAGGGGTTCTCATATGCTATGAGACACGAACCTTTTTGTGGTGACCATAGTAACTCAGTTGGTTAGAGGAATCGCATGGAGAGTGGGAGATCTGTGGTTCAAATCCCGGCTATGGCATTGAATTTTTCAGTCTGACTCTACTCATTCAAACCTTAGCCTACACATGGCTGGTGTGGAAGAAATGATTATTTCCATCAATTTACCTGTAAATATTAATTGTTCTAATTTTTCCACATTTACATGGTAATACAAATATGTCTGTATTTATATCTATATTTTAAACTATGTAGCTTCATAAACTGTGAGAAACAACTGCTGTATTTATGTAAACCATAGTCTATGTACATATAGCATTATAAATATTTCATATGCTGACGTGACCAATAACAATGTACATTGTTCTAAAAGGATGAAAATAAAATAAAATAAAATAAAATAATGATAATGACAATGGTAATGATAATGGTCATGATGATGATGATGATGATGATGATGATGATGATGATGATGATGATGATGATAAAATTAACTGATATACTATCTGTTTCATATTAATCTCTACATATTAATTACTTTTTGAGGATGGAGGAGTCTTTTGCACATTAAGCATAGAAAAACCACTTGCATCCATTTTAATATCTACCATTACTCCAAAAAACAGTTTTCTCATTTAAACATACTGTCCCTTACAGTTTGAAGTTAAAAATACAATCATAATAATGTTTGTTCCTGAATTAATAATTATAACCCCAAATCTTACCTTTTTTCTTGTCTTTTCCTTTATCTTTTCCCTTTGCATATCCTCTTGCATTCTGCCAATAAGGGCTATATTTCATAACAGTGTAACAAGCAGGAAGCCCAAATTGGTCAGGTTTTACAAGCCTATAAAGGCACGGAGAATATGACACAGAACTTACACATTTATATAAATGTGTTGATGAAAACTGTCGTACAAATGCAAGAGAATGCCATATTCTTGTCAGTGGAATCTTCCATCCCATATTGTAAAACCTGTTAAGAAAGAAAAAACTACACTGGCTCACTACAAACTGTAGTCGTCTTACAACCCTAAGAAATTAATTTAAGAAGCTGTCTGCAACCTGATAATGAAGTCTGTAGGGTGACTAGAAAAGCTTCAGGCTTGTAACATAGCCAATAAAGTATACATGGCATGAACTTCTATTAAAAATCGAAATGACTGTTGGAAAGATATACTAATATATTAATATGTCAAAAGGAGTGCTTTAAAATAGAAGACTAATGGAAACTGCTTTTTATAAGCCAAAAAGTTTATAAAGCAGGGGCAGAGTCCCATCTATATAATAACCATTACAATTTAATTTAGAAAAGCACGGCAGCCTGAACACTAAATCCGGGTCTTCTCACTACCAATATCTTAAGATACAAAAAAAATAGACTGGATTAGACACATTCTATACTTGGTTTGTCTATCATAACCTAAAATACCACATGCTATCGATATAAGGACAAAGTGTATTCATTTGCAAATAGTTTAAAACAATTACGGTATTTTTATTTCCACAACTGAAAAAATACTTTTTAAAATTAAACTTGAAAGACGGCTTACCGTTTGATTACTTTTTAACAGCTGTGCACTTGAAATTTAAATATTTGAATGTTGGTCACATCGCAAAAGTGTTGAATGTCGAATTGAAGGCCAGGAACACCAACCAAACGCCTGTGGAACTACAATACTTGTATAAATAAAATACAATTAAGGTTTAAATAAATAATTATCAATTTGTTGTTCAGAAGTTTGGATGTCAAATTAAGTTTTTATAATCCGTTTCTGCAAGAATTCAATATCCAAAACACAAAAGAATGACAGTGGCGACGTGATATATACTATTAATGCCCCTCAAAATGTAAAGTCTCACCTGCACCTCATTGAAATTCTACAATCCCGATTCTTCCGCATTGCCACAGACTCCCCTTGGTATATTCTCAATCTAGTTATCCTAAGAGACCTACGTAAACCCACAATAACAGAATACATCCATATCCTTTCACGTTCCTTTTGACAAAACCTGTGCCACTAGTTCAACTCCCTCATCCACGGTCCAGGTGAGTACGACATCCATCCTGGAGAGCTGCTTCTAGGCGGGCAAAATAACACAACAGATTGGCTATATAAAAAAACACACCAAAATAAAAAACTCCAACCTAATGCTCTGCCACTCCACTGCCAGTACTGTCCTCCATATGGGCGCTGATGACCCAGCAGTTGAGCGCCCTTAAAACACAATCATCATCATCATCATCATCATCATCATCATCATCATCATCATCATCATCATCATCATCATCATGTCCTCCATAGGAGAGTAAGTCTCCTAGGGGGGTTGGCGAAGGTTCCTACACCCTCCCTAGACAGGCTTATGACACCCCATGTCAGTACAGTTACATACCATTCAAAAACATTCTGACGGCTTCTACTTTTGTGAATGAATCTTCTCGGTTTTAGTGTACAGAGTGAATATAAGGCATGCTTTTAACGGTTCTGCTCCTTGTGTAGCAGGCGTTCTCTGCCACACACATTCGCTGTCTTTGTCCCACTGTGTAGGACAGTACATACCTTTCAGGGACCTTCTTTGCGTTGTTGGACTATAGAGGGCATAGCCCTGATCTGGCTTGAGACCAAAGGTCTGACAGTCAGATCTTCAATATCCACTCGCGAATTTTTTTTTTTTTTTTTTTTTTTTTTTTTTTTGTAATTTACGTCCTCCAACGTTAAGTTATATCGGGCGGTGAATGAATTGCATGAAATGATGCTCAAATGATTCCAGGGTCCATGGAGCTTAGAGTTACCTGACATTCGTCTTGAAGGATAAGGGAAAACCCCGGAAAAAACTTATCCAGATAACTCACCCTGACCGAGATTCGAACTCGGGGCCTCTTGAACGTGAGGCAGACATGCTACCATCTACGTTACCGAGGCGGGCTCCACTCGCGATGCCTCCTATAATGTTCTAGATGCACAGTTTAAAATTGCTGCCCGAAAGCACATATGTACATATTTTTGCAATGTGCTTGAACTCAAAACATACAACTCGGGGTTATTTTTCTTTTGATTTCTTTTGATATTTTCTTTTGAAAAATAACACATTTTCATAGAGGTTGATGCTATTTTAATTTAAAAACACCAACCAATTCTGTGGATGCCGAAAGAGAAATTACCTCTAATTCAAGGCAAAGGCTCTTATCACTTTTTAGTTTCATCGATTTTGTCTTATTCGTACCGAATTATTATCTATTGATCAATCGTTTTGCATTCGATTCCCACTGCACAACCATAAGTGACCAATGCAGCTTTCCCTTGCTACTGCGCATCCTAAAGCGTCCAGTGAAACCTTCCATTCCTACTGCGTATCCTATGTGTTCAACAAAACTTTCGACATCCATTGTGTATCCACATGCATCCAAAGAAGTTTTCCATAACTACTACACAACTATATCGTCAAGCTGTGTTTTCGAAACCTACTGAGCATCCATAGGTATACCTATATTAACTGATCATCTATATATATATATATATATATATATATATATATATATATATATATATATATATATATATATATATGGATGATCAGTTAATTTGGAACGCTTCATTATAGATGTGCAGTAGATGTCGAGAGCCTCGTTGGACAAATATGCATGCGCAGTAGGTATCGAAATCTTCGTTGGATCCTTATGGATGACCAGTACACATCGAAAGCTCCGTTGGACTCATAAGGACGCGCAGTAGGTATCGAAGTCTTCGTTGGGCTCTTATGGATGACCAGTACACATCGAAAGCTTCGTTGGACTCATAAGTATGCGCAGTAGGTATCAAAGTCTTCGTTGGACCCTTATGAATGACCAGTACATATAGAAAGCTTCGTTGGACTCTAAGGATGCGCAGTAGGTATCGAAGTCTTCGTTAGGCCTATATGGATGCGTAGTAGATGTCGAAAGAGTCATTGAATCCATCATTTACCAAATTGAAATGCATACATTATTTATACATTAAATAAAAAATAGTTCATGTAATATTTATATTTTCACAAATGCATTAAGATTACAAATATCATTATCAATGCTAGCATTTTACTAAAAAAATTACGAAAAAAATTTAAAACTAACCTCATGAAAAATTATAACCTCAGGAAAAAATTAAGATTGGGATTCCAAATAATAAGAGAGAAATTAAGTAACTTACCAAGTCGTGCAGCGCTGCTTACAAGGTCAAGACGCACATACACCATGTGGCAGCTGACCGCATGTCTTGTGTTGCACTGCCGACATCATCTACAAGGTCAATTATTAGCTCTCTCTGATCACATTCATCACACAACATTCCGTAGTTTGAAATTCCAGTCACAAATTTACACTTCACCATGTATTTTGTTGCATTGATTTAAAGTTAATCCTAGATCGATTCAGTTTTAATAATGCTCTAGGTAAACAGCTCGTATGCTAACAATATATTGTTATTGCAAAAAAAGGTTATTTGAATAATCTCGGAAGCTCCAAAGCTTACTCATTGCAAACCGCTATTCATTAAGTTAAAAATAATGACAGTACTAAATTTATACATCTATACAGTACTACTTTTGTAAAGAACCATTTACCGGAACTGCAAAATAGACAGGATACTAACTCTTATAATACCAGAGCGGCAAAGCATGATAATCTTCCATACCGCAATCTGACCACAACTTGGTAGAGTTTTGAAATATTAGGTATTAAGTTATATAATAAATTACAGTTAGCCATTAAACAATTTCAGCATTAAATTTTAAGTACAACTTGAATGAATGGTTAATTGCTAGACCTCATTACTCAGTGCAGGAATATTTGAAATGTAAGAACTGAATTGTATCTCATATGTACTTAACTCTATAGTGTTATAGTATAAAATATGTAAGGCATTTAATTTGTTGCTGTTACTATCAAGCAACCTTAAGTAGTTTTCCATTCTATGAGTGTGTGTGCGCACGCGTGTTTATAGAGATGTAACCAATGTTTTAGAACCAGTGTTGATTGTTATTTATCTGTACACATTAGGAGTCAACAATACTCTTTTGTAAATATTTGTAATGGAGGAGAAGATTGTACATTTAATATTTTATGTATTTCATGACTTGTCTATTGCTTATAGCTAAATGACAATAAAATTAATTAATTAATTTGGAGGAATTTAGTAACAGTGACATCAAACTTAATTGCAAAAACTATTTGTATATAAAAAAGTAACTGACGGGTATCAATAAACCAACTACAAATAGTTTTTGCGATTAATTAATTTATATGTTCTGTACTTAATTTCACCATTTTTATCATTTTTCTTTGCTCAAGTATATATATTCTTAAAATATTTCCCTTCTGTCTATACCACAATTTCATAACTCTTTCCAAGATTATTTCCTTTCTCATCTTTTTCATTTCTAATAATGCTGCATTTGAGTCCCTCTGTTTGTAAATGTGGTCCCTCTGTTATTTCTGAGCCTGCATACCTAGATTTCTATAGCATGTAATATTTTTGTTTTGCCAAAGCCTTATACATTTATAATATCATATTCTTAATCGCACCAAGGTTATTTTACATTTCACTACTAACTTCCATTCCCCAATGCTGCTTAACCTTACACTGAGATCTTCCAAATCTTTGAGCACAAGTTTTTTCTCTCCCAACTATCATTCTTCATCCTTTCTTGACTATGCTCTTTGTTTCATACTAATTTTTCTACTTCTTTTAATTTACTTTTATCCCTTGTATTTAATTGACTGCCCTTTTTAACTATTACAACTCCTGTCATTAAGACATCTGATGATATAATCCAGGTATCTCTTTGGTTGTTATTATCGGGCAATGTCAATGTTTTTCCTTATTCTATTAGCCCTATAAAGCATGCCTCTGTGGTGTGGGGCTAGCATGTCTGCCTCACATTCAAGAGGTCCCAAGTTTGAATCTTGGTCAGGGTGAGTCATCTGAATAAGGCTTTCTCCAAGGTTTTCCCTTATTCTAAAAAATGAACGTTGGTTAACTTAAAGCTTTATGGACCCTGGGCACTTTTGAGCATCTTTTCACCCATTTTATTCATAAAATACACGTCTTATAACCATTTTTTCTGTCATCTCTGTACTTCTATTTTGTCCAGACCTTATACAAAAAATTTATCCACTTATTAATTTTCTTTACTTGCTTTATAAATCTCTCACCTTTTTATTCTTTAATTTTGAAACATCTACTTACCATACTGAATGCCTTTTCAAAGTTGACAACTTCCTCTTTTGTCATTCAAGTACTTATCAATTATTCCCTTGGTTAAGAATATGTTTTCTATGGGCTGTTTGCATTTTCTAAACCCTGCTTGCAATTGTGATAGTTTTCCTTCTGCCTCACTCATTCTTTTAATCTATCAGCCAGCGTTTCTGTGTAGATTATACCTAGTAGACATAGCAAACTTATCTCCTATATATGAGTCAAATGGAGAATTTAATGTCAGGACGGCAAGTTGGACATGGTTAGCTCAAAGGTTAAGAGCGAATGGATGGAAACCAGGAGATCCGTGGTTCAAATTCCGGCTATGGCATTGAATTTTTCATGTTGACTCTATCCATAAAAAATTATCTCCTATATATCTGCTGAGGCTTTCAGTCGGAGCCATGAAGAACAGTAAAGTTACCTTCTGGAATTGTAGGCTGTGGTCCAGAGCATATTCTGGACCATGACCTATAAGCCGTAAGATAACTTTACTGTTCTTTATCCCCTATACTTTTAGTTTACTATTTACTGCCTTTCCTTTATTTTGGCCAGTAAATATTTTAACTATTGGTGAAATCCATAAATATTATGGGTACACCAACTGACAAACTCAACAGTATTTTGAAAATAGTGAAGCGTAGAATGTAGATTTTTTATGTACTAATATATAATTTTGAGTCGAACTAATACTCAATGCTCCACTTATTGCTAACATTTACCTAGAATACGTTTCGTTAGAATCTTCCTAACATCATCAGCTGTTGACGACTAATGGACGTCGGTTCAGTGAACACCTCGGAGGTGATAGGTGCATCTCTGTCGGTATCTTGATGAACTTAAAATTTGGGTTTTCTTCAAAGGTAGTATCGAAATTAAACAAATGAGTCAACCATGTATATACTTTTCTCCACTTACAAGTTTTTTGATGAAGACTAGTTTCTGGGAACCTCTTCCCTATCGTCAGTTCTGTGGTTGAATGATGATGCATCCAGTGTCTGCATCTGGCCTGGTATCATGCTGCCATCTAATATCCTGGTAAGTTTGATGACGTCATCTACCACGGGTATTTCAAAATTCATCAAGAGGTCCTGTTTCTTTGTAATAAATATGTTTTCCCAAATTTGTAGTTCCAGAGGTTTCTTTGCCTGTTTGATCAGTTCTATTTCTCATTTTATGTTGTGATTCTCAGACCAAAAGTGATGTGCTACGGCCGACTTGTCCATTGGTTTGAATTTAATATTTCCGAAGTGTTCTTTCATTCTTGTTCCTAGATTCCTTTTGGGCTTACTAATGTATATCTTGTCACAATCCTGGCAGCTCATTTGGTAAATGCCTGATAATTGAGTTTTCGGTGTGCTATTTTTAGAGGGTGGTTTAGTAAGTTGCAGATGTTGTGTTTGTTCTGAGGGGCTAATTTTATGTTGAAGCTCTTAAATATCTTTTCAAATTTTTTGAAGTATTTTGGATGAAATGTAAATTTGCCATATCTGGTATTTGGGTTTCTAGTTTTTTTAATGTAGTAATGTCCTTTAAGTTTTTGTTTCTTTTGTGTCTGTAGATCAGTTTTTTTATGAAATTTGTGTTATAGTTGTTCAATTCAGCAACCTGGTGTATGTGAGTGCACTCCTGTTCATATTCTGTTTTTGTTAGTGGAATGTTGATTAATCTGTGAACCAAACTATGGAATACTGCATATTGATGTTGTACTGGGTTGAATGGGTTGCATTTAATGTAATTTTCAACATGTGTTGCTTTTCTGTATATTCCAAATTGTAATCCTGTTGATGTTCTAATGATTTTCAAATCTAGAAAAGGTAGCCATTCATCCTGTTCTACTTCATTGGTGAAAACTATGGATTTTTCTTGTAGGTTTAGCAACTTTATAGCATCCTCGGTTAGTCTTCTAGGGACTATAGCAAACACATCGTTGACATATCTATGATAACATTTGAAAATATGCAGAAAGGCTTTAGTAATATGTGTTTCCAAATTGCTCATGAACAGATTAGCTAGTAATGGTGAAAGAGGGTTACCCATGGCCAAGCCTGCTGTTTGTTGGAAGATCTTACTGGAGAACGTGAAGCTGTTTTGTTCAATACATAGGATGGTTAATTTGATGTATTCCTCTATTTTATCATCCGCAACGTTGCTTTTGGATAACCAGCCTTTCATCAATTTTGGAATTTTTTCTACTGGTATGCTCGTGAATAGAGATCTGATATCAAAGGACACCATCACCTCTTCAGTTTTTATAACTGTGTTTTCAATTTTCTTTACCAAATCAAATGAATTCTTTATTCTTTATGCTTAGAGATTCAAACTTTTCAAACTTGTCAAATTCTTCCACCAACCATTTTGCCAGTTTGTAAGTCAGGGCATCTATATTGTTAATAATGGGTCGCATGCTGTTGTCTGTCTTGTGGATCTTAGATAGGCAGTATAATTTTGGCAAATTAGGGTTGTTTACAATTATGCTATTTTTTATCTTATGTGGCACTATGGTATTTCCTTTAATTGCTTTCTTGGTGGTTTCTATGTATTTCTTTAATGGCTTTTCTGTTAGGGTTGTATACAAAATCCAGAATATACAACCCTAACAAAAAACCCATTAAAGAAATACATAGAAACCACCAAGAAAGCAATTAAAGAAAATACCATATGGCCAGATAATATGAAAAACAGCATAATTGTAAACAACCCTAATTTGCCAAAATTATACTGCCTACCTAAGATCCACAAGACAGACAACAGCATGCGACCCATTATTAACAATATAGATGCCCTGACTTACAAACTGGCAAAATGGTTGGTGGAAGAATTTGACAAGTTTGAAAAGTTTGAATCTCTAAGCATAAAGAATAAAGAATTCATTTGATTTGGTAAAGAAAATTGAAAACACTGTCATAAAAACAGAAGAGGTGATGGTGTCCTTTGATATCAGATCTCCATTCACGAGCATACCAGTAGAAAAAATTCCAAAATTGATGAAAGGCTGGTTATCCAAAAGCAACGTTGCGGATGATAAAATAGAGGAATACATCAAATTAACCATCCTATGTATTGAACAAAACAGCTTCACGTTCTCCAGTAAGATCTAACCAACAAACAGCAGGCTTGGCCATGGGTAACCCTCTTTCACCATTACTAGATAATCTGTTCATGAGCAATTTGGAAACACACATTACTAAAGCCTTTCCACATATTTTCAAATGTTGGCATAGATATGTCAACGATGTGTTTGCTATAGTCTCTAGAAGACTAACCGAGGATGCTATAAAGTTGCTAAACCTACAAGAAAAATCCATAGTTTTCACCATTGAAGTAGAGCAGGATGAATGGCCACCTTTTCTAGATTTGAAAATCATTAGAACATTAACAGGATTACAATTTGGAATATACAGAAAAGCAACACATATTGAAAATTACATTAAATGCAACCCATTCAACCCAGTACAACATCAATATGCAGTATTCCATATTTTGGTTCACAGATTAATCAACATTCCGCTAACAAAAACAGAATATAAACAGGAGTACACTCACATACACCAGGTTGCCGAATCGAACAACTATAACACAAATTTCATCAAAAAATTGATCTACAGACATAAGAGAAACAAAAACTTAAAGGACATTACTACGTTAAAAAAACTAGAAAACCCAAACACCAGATATGGCAAATTTACATTTTATCCAAAATACTTCAAAATGTCTGAAAAGATATTTAAGAGCTTCAACATAAAATTAGTCCCTCAGAACAAACACAACATCCGCAACTTACTAAACCACCCTCTAAAAAATAGCACACCGAAAACTCAATTATCAGGCATTTACCAAATGAGCTGCCAGGATTGTGACAAGATATACATTGGTAAGCCCAAAAGGAATCTAGGAACAAGAATGAAAGAACACTTCAGAAATACTAAATTCAAACCAATGGACAAGTCGGCCATAGCACATCACTTTTGGTCTGAGAATCACAACTAAAACAAGAAATAGAACTGATCAAACAGGCAAAGAAACCTCTGGAACTACAAATTTGGGAAAACATATTTATTACAAAGAAGCAGGACCTCTTGATGAATTTTGAAATTCCCGCGGTAGATGACGTCATCAAACTTACCAGGACATTAGATGGCAGCACGACACCAGGCCAGATGCAGATACCAGATGCATCATCAGTCAACCACAGAACTGACGATAGGGAAGAGGTTCCCAGAAACTAGTCTTCATCAAAAAACTTGTAAGTGGAGAAAAGTATATACAAGGTTGACTAACTTGCCTAATTTTAGTAACAATGGCACTCCATTTACTGAAATACTTCTTTTTATTCTATATAATTTTCTTTCATGTTTCTTTACGAAGATTTTTTTCCACGTGATTAATGCAGCTGAACCTTGGACACTTTTTAATAGGTGAATTTCTCGTTCTATATCATGATTCTCCTTCTAAAAATGGTACGCTACAGCCGATTTATTTCTTTGTTCCTGATGTTCCTAAAAGGCTCTTTAAGCCTAATGTTCAAGTTCCTTTTAGTTTTTCCAATGTAAAAGTTATCACAGCCTTTGCAGTTTATCCGGTATACACCTGACTTAGTGTCTATGGGCATCTCCTTGGTATTATGTGATTTCAAAAGGTGTTGTACACTAAATTTGTTCTGTGGGGCCAAAGTAATATTGTGCTCATTGAAGACTTTTTGGTAAAGGTGTGTAGCTCTGGGATGATATGTAAATTTTTTGTATGAGGAATTTTCTGTAGTGGAGGAAGAAGAATGTTCATTTAGTCACCAAACAGCTGAGGATGAGATCTAATGATTTTGAAAACGTTTGGATTATACAACATAGTAAGTGAAGTTTTGTGTAAACATAGTGACTCATTAATCAAACTCAAAAATTTCTGTATGAAGTTTATTGCTGATTGGGGAAAGAGTACTTACTTGTTTGCATCTTTGTTGTCTTTTGAATTTCTCAATTTTCTTTTTTACCAATTCAGCACTGAATCCATTTTATTCTGCAATGTGAATGATATTATTGTACTCTTTGATATATTCCATCTTGTTTAAAGGTACATTAACCAGCCTGTAAGTTAAACTGTTGATAACAGCATGCTTGTGTTGTCTTGGGTTATATCGACACTTACCTTTGAAAAAACCCAAACTTCAAGTTCATCAAGATACAGACAGAGACGCACCTATCGCCTCCAGTGAGTTCACCAAACCAACATCCATTAGTCGACAGCAGCTGATGAAGTTAGGAAGATCCTAACGAAACGTGTTCTAGGTAAATACTAGCAATAAGTGGAGCATTGAGTATTAGTTTGACTCAAAATTATATTAATTTTGTGCTTCATTGTATCATAGTCCTTGCACGCTGGAATTTTTATGTACTGTTTATTTCCAGCTGCTTATCTTCGTTCATTCTTCCAAAACCGAATATCCTAATCTTCTTATTTATTACTTGTTTCAGCAATTGAAAATGAGAATTTTTTGTTGTAAAATTTAGTTTCTGGGATTGGTTATGCTGCAGTAGGTTCTGTTGATGGATAGAGGAATAAAGGAAATACTATTATGTGTAATTATAGTAATGTACATACACCTGTAACTCCAAGGCTAACTTCTGGGTTATTTCTAGAATTAGCAGGATCCTATGAGATTCAACTAGTTTACACCTGATACATTAATTACATGCTCTGTGCCTCAACACAGCTCTCCTAAAGTGTGTAAGGAACTTTATAGAGAGAAAGGTATATTCACAGAACTTAAAATGGTTTCACTTTAAGTTCACAGATTTTACAAACAAAAGGCAGCTGAAAAGGCAGCCCGTAGTCAGCAGATGGGGAACTACAACATTTACTGCTCTGCATGTTGTCTCTTCCTCTACATAAAACAGCTTGGTTCAGCTTGTATCATTCTGTGATCATATTTTGTGCAAAGAAATTTTAAAAACTATTAGTGTAACAGTTCAATTAATAAAACTAAATGACTCAAAGTATAAACTTGGAAGAAGCGTAGGGACAGTGAAGCACAAATTAGTACAAAAGTGAATCGAGAAGATATTGACACATTGCTTCACTCACACTGTTTATTCACAGGACATGTTTAAAGAGCTCTTGCTCCTATCATCAGCTGATACTCGACTAGTACAGGTTGTAGTGGTTTCCTCTTTCTCCGTTTTGTCACTAGATGGCGTGATGTACTTGTCAAAGATGTCCGGTGGTGGAGTTTCAAAATTCATGACCCTATGACGATTTTTGTTGATGAAGATTTTTTCCCATACGGAAAGGTCTATGGGGTGATTAACATATTTTATTAGAGATGTTTCCAAGTTGATGTCATGTCTAGTATTCTAAAAATGAAAAGCCACTGCTGATTTTTCTGTTTCACCATTTTTAATGTTTCTTAGATGTTCTTTAGTTCTGATGTTAATATTTCTTTTTGTTTTTCCTATATAAATTTTAGGGCAAGTTTCACATTTGATCTCATAGATTCCTGGTGTTTCTTTGGTAGTGATTGAATTTTTGGGAGGGCCTTTTAACAAATTTCTGATATTAAACCTATTTTGAGGTGCAAGAGTTATGTTGTGTTTTGAGAAGATTTTTTGGAATTTTTTATAGGCTGATGGGTGGAAGGTGAATTTTTTAAAAAGGTTTTCTCTTTTTCTCCTGTAGGTTCTAGGGTGGTGGTTTCTTTTATTTTCTTAGCTTTGTTGAGTCTGTTAGCTGTTTTGTCTATTAAATTTGGGTTGAAACCGTTGGATATAGCTACTTTTTTTATGTGTAGGTATTCTTCTTGATAATCTTCTCTGTTTAGTGGAAAGTTGATCATCCGAAAGATTAAACTGTTGAAAATGGCATGTTGGTGTTGTTTTGGGTTGAAACTGTTGTTCTTGATGTAATTATCTGTGTGTGTCGGTTTCCTGTAAATACCAAAGGTGAGTTTGTTGTTCATTTTTTTGATCTTGATGTCCAAAAAGGGGAGCACACCATCCTCTTCTGTTTCCAATGTAAATTTTATAGCTGGATTTTGTATATTCAAAAGTTTAAGACCATCTTGTATGAGTTTTTTAGGTACTATTGCAAAAATGTCGTCAACATAGCGATACCACACTTTGAAATAATTTGGAAAAGTTTTTGTGATATGTGTTTCAAAAGCACTCATAAATAAATCTGCCAAGAAGGGAGACAATGGGTTGCCCATAGCTAGGCCTGTTTTTTGTTTTCACATGTCCTGTGAATAAACAGTGTGAGTGAAGCAATGTGTCAATATCTTCTCGATTCACTTTTGTACTAAAACTAAATGTCTTCATTTGTCATGTCTTCTTATAACCAACAAAACGTTACAACACAGTTAATTGGGAGTCGATTAATAACACAAAACAACACTCACTTTTAAATTTTCCCGGAACCGGTTTCTGAGGGCTTCCCTCTATCTTCAGCCGGACATCGACTAGTTCTCATTGGTGTAGCTGGCAATATTTTGTCTTCGGTCTCCTCTGGTGGCGGTCTGAGGAACTTGCTGAACAAATCTTTCTGGGGGGTGTCGAAATTGAATACTTTGTTCCTATTTTTTGAAATAAAGATTTGTTCCCATGTGGACAGCTCTTCTTTTCCTGTTGTATGTTTTAGTAATTTTGATTCTGGATTTATGTTGTGGTTTTTTTCCCAAAAATGCGTGGCAACTGCTGATTTTTCTAATTGTTTGTACTTTATGTTCCTAAAGTGTTCCTTTGCTCTTGTTTCTAAATTTCTTTTGGTTTTTCCAATATAAATTTGACTACAGTCATAGCATTCAATTTGATATATACCAGATTTTTTGTTAGATGGAATGGCATCTTTGATGTTTGAGCAAATTAGGTTTTTTAAGGAGTAATGGTTCACTGGAGCTAGTTGAATGTTTTGTTTTTTGAAGACTTTTTTGAATTTATCAAAGGCCCATGGATGGTAAGTGAATTTTTTGAAGATCATTTTAGTTTCTGTAGCTGAGAGGGTTGTGGTTTCCTTTAGTAGTTTCTTCTTTTTTGCTAAGTTCACTTTTTTGTCTACTAGTGATTTGGGAAAGTCATTTTTCTGTGCTATTTCAATAATTTTGTTGTATTCTATTTTGTATTCTTCTGCTGTGCGAGGGATGTTGACCAGTCTGTGTGCTAAACTATTAAAGATTGCCTGTTTGTGGGATCTTGGGTTGTAGCCATTAGCTTTTATGTAGTTGTCTGTCTGTGTTGGTTTTCTGTAAATGCCAAAGTTTATTCTATTTTTATTTCTGATTATTTTTAGATCTAAAAATGGTAAATACCCGTCTTTTTCAACTTCTACAGTGAACTTGATGCTTTTTTCTTGAATATTTAAAAGTTTTAGTGCATCACTGATGTGTTTTTTTGGCACTATGGCAAATATGTCATCTACATATTATATGTTGTTTTGTGTTATTAATCGACTCCCAATTAACTTAATTTATACAACAACACTGTTTTCAACACTTCCATGAAAGGAGTTACAACACAGTGTTTATGATACTATGCGCAAGTGCTGTAGTTGTTTTCCGGATAAGTCATTACTGTATTCCTTCCCACATGGTGAAAGCATTGAGAAAATATTGCTTTCGAGAGTCATTACAGAGAGTCCTTCACCACTATGAAGAAACAAACATGGAAAGTGGATTATAGATTACTTTATTGTGTTAAATATTTTTCAACAAATTCTTTCTAGTAAAACACTTTAAAACCTTACAACAAATAATTTTAACTCCCATTATTGATTCCAGTTCATCTTTTAAGATTTTTTTGTTTAGTTACCCCAAATGTGAAGTATACTCATCCCATAATACCTCAGATTAATAAGAATCTACTCTATTTAATAATAATTAGGAGTTTTTGACAGTAATTATTCACACTATTAACTGATCAAGTTATTACGTAAAATATGAAGCTAGAGACATGAAGCAACAAATACAAAGCAAATATAATTATTTGTAACAAAAACTTCACTTATCTTTAAAGATAATTATGTAAATTTCTTATTAATTGAGATCGTGACTTCGTAAACCTTGGTTTACATCATCAGTCATATACAATCTGATCAAGTTATATTTATAAATCACTTATTTTGCAAACTTAGGATATGTTTCAGGTACGTTCACTCCAATCATCAGCTGACAAAGTTGTAGTGGTATTGATGGTGCAGGTCTCTGGTGGTGGTGATATGAACTTGCTGAATGTTCTGATGGCAGCAGTTCAAACTTCATAATTCGGTTCTTATTTTTCCATGTGTAGATATTTTCCCATACTGAGAGTTCAGTTGGGTATCTTGCTGACCTTAAGAGGTTGTTTTAAAAGTGTTCTGTTATTACAAAAGAAATAACCATGTTTATTTAATAATTGACTGTAATTCTGAAAACAACATTCTATTTCTTTTGAATTCAATACATATCAAAATTATATGTAAGGTTTAAGTACAATATTTATTCTCTGTTAACATGTTTTGGAAACATGTGTTCTCATCTTCAGAATGCAGCCGACTGCATTGTTGTTGTTTCTGTTGTGGTGGCCGTCTATAATGATGCCATCATGTGGGGATGAAATATACTTCCAGAAGGTCCTTGTTGGTGGTAAATAAAAATTAACTGTTATTTGTGTTTCAAAACGAAGGTCTTTTCACAGATGTCCAATTCTGCTGCACGACTGATTGGTTTGATTAGTGTAATGTTTGGTTTGATGTTATGGTTGGTCATCCAGAAATGGTGTGAAACTACAGATTTGCCTGTCTGTTTGTATTTTAATCATCTCATGTGTTCTTTAGTCAGGTTTCCAGATTTCTTTTTGTTTTCTCTATGTACACTTTATTACAATCAGAGAATTGATTTTGTTAATTCCAGCCTTTTTATCTTGTGGTATAGGGTCTTTTAATCTATTACAAAGTAATTTCTCTATGCTAAATTTGTTCTATGGGGCTAAGCTGATGTTGTGCTTCCTGAACATCTTAAATTTGTAAAATGTTTTTGGGTGATATGCGACCTTAAACTTCAATTGTTTTTTTTTTTTTTTCTTGGACGAGATTTGTGGTATCTTGGATATGTTTCTGTCGTTCAAATTTTGTAATTTTCTTGTCGATTGCTACTCTGTTGAAACAGTGTTTTTGGCTGTATTTGCTAAATATTCATATTCTAGATGATGTACGTGTTTGTTCAGGGAAGTGTACACCAGTCTGTGTTAGGAGATTGAAACTGTTGTTCTTTATGCAATTATTTGAATGTGAAGGTTTTCTGTATATACCAAAGGTTATATTTTCTTGTTCTCTGATTATTTGTAAATCTAAGAAGGGTAACATGCCTTCTTCTTCTACTTCATTTGTGAATTTTATTGAGCAATTTTGTAAGTTGATAACTTAATGGAGTCTTGTATGAACTGTAGGAGACTACAGCAAAGATGTCAAGACATCAGTACCAAATTTTGAAAATATATGGGAAGGAAGTTATCTGTATTTCCAGGTAGCTCATAAATAATTCTGCAAGGAACAGTGAGAGCGGATTTCTCATTATTAGGCCTATTGGTTGTTGCTACACTTTCTTTAAAGAAACTAAAGCTGTTCTGTGTGATGCACAAGTTGGTTTTAAATTTGAAAGGTCTTCAATTTCATACTCAGGAATGGTAGTTTGATGGAGCCATTTCTTTAGTTGGCATTGGAGTTGATCTGTTGGTATACTTGGAAACAATCAGTAATATCAAAAGAAACCAGTCTATCTACTGGTTTGACTTCTAAGAATTTAATATTTTCTATTAGGTCTCCAGAGTTTTTTTATCTCGGCAACGAAGAGGATCTTTGAACTAACCGTTTTGCTAGTTGTAGGTGGGTAAATTAATTTTGTTGACTATCGGTCCCTCTTTTCTGGGTTTATGAATCTTTGGTAAAGCATATATTTTTGGTAAAATGGGGTGGTCTGGCTTTAATTTTGATTTTTCTATGTCTGTTACTGTTTTGGTTTCTTGGTTGGTTGGATTGAAGGTCTTCAAATATGGTTTTATTGGGTTATCTGGAATTTCTATGTACTGTTCCTGCTGTAGCATTTTTCCACTCTGGTACAGCACTCATATATAAGCACATTTTGTTTCCGCATTACTTAAAAACGATTATTTATAATTAATTGTACAAAAGAACAAATATTAAATAACTGCAAAAACACCTTGTTTAATTTAGTACTCAAATATGAATACTGTTTTGCACATTACAATTGCTGGCACATTCCTGCTTTCACCATGTTTTCCTTCACTGCATTGCAAGAGGCCTCAATGGAACAGATGACAACTTAAGAAAAGGAATCCACTTTACTCTTGACCAGATGAACTGGTGGCAAAACATATTTGCCACAATCGCACTTCATGCCTGATATGAAATCAAATGCTCCAACTCGTGCACTGCATCCAGGACAATGTAGTTTGCCTTTCATCCATCCATCCTGTTCCAAAAAGAATAAACTTTTATTATATAGTATTTTTAATAATTTCTTTTGTCTTTTATTTTCATCTGACTAGTTTTTCTATGTTAGAACTTGATCTACAAGAGCATTCTATTGCATGTTAAGATGAATAATGGAGGAAACCTACAAAATAAAAAATATTACATTTTGACTAAACCAGAAAAATAAGAATCAACTTTAATACATGTAATGGCTAAACTAATCTCTTCAGGGTGATCACCTATGCACATTTAATATGATTTTTTTTTTTTAAATAGGGCAAAATGAATAGGAGAAATTTGTTTGTGGGCACCATTTTACTCTTTGTGCACAGTATTATTCCTAAAAATAAATAGTGAATTTACAGTATTCGTACATTCTTAGTGCTGAGAGATGAACTATCTTGGCACACTTAAGGGCTTTCATTTGAAATGTTTTGTTATATTCTATCTGTTGGTATGTTCTGAAAATATAAGTAACAACAATGCAGTTAATAACTAATATAAACACCGGAATTAAAGATGTTGCTCTTTCAATCCTAGAATGGCTCAGGCTAAAGGGTATAGAACATGTCATATAACCGTATAATATTATAATTTTTTGATACCTAAGCACAATCATTACAATTAGAGAAAGGTTAATATACATGAGCAAGAACTTTCTCAAGAAAAGAAAATCTTTTATCATTGTGCATTAGTTAACTGGGTAAAAGTGCAGAATCCAGAGACACAAATTTCGATGTTTCTTTATATCAGTAACAAAGTCTACAATACAGGAGCACTGGTAGTTATGTGTGAGGCCTTGAACTGTAACAATTTTGGCTTGAATAGAATAGTTGTGTTAATTTAGAATCTTTTGGATTATTATTTAGTTAGAGGTTTTGATGTTAATGGTCCCTGCATTATAGACTTGTTCCTTTGTAATTGATTTGGGCTTTATAAGACATCCTCCTGCTTTGAGCTTCCCAAAACTCATTCTTTAACTTAACTTTTACATGTACGATGCCAAAACTTATATCTTGAACGAGAGTATGATAAGTAGTTATTTTGACATGTGAAGTCATTCTTATCAGTTAAAAGCACAGAAAATAAATAAATTAGAAGAAATGTATGGATAAGTATACGAAAATTTCATCAACCTTATCGACTACAGTCGTTATCCAGGATGGTAAGAGATCTTCTTGTAAAAAACAAATAGTACTTTCCGTCACAGAAACGCACTCATTTACTTCATCCGGCATGCCAATCACATTTCCATGAGCTGTTAACAGGTCCTGTTCGTTTAATAACACATGTCGACATTTTCTGCATCTTATTATCATAATACGTCACCGAAGTCAGAACTTGCTGATTTTCTAGGTTAGTTCATATCCCAAGGAACAAAAATCTCTCATACACATGTTTTGTTCCTTTCCTCCCCCACCCTCATTCATTTCAATGCTACCAACAACCAACCACAGAACTTCTACAACCAACCTGTGCAACCAACGCACCAACGATAGATTGCAACAAATGGAACGAAAACTGCGTGTGCAGTTTTGGCGGTCGTTTGAATAACCTACTTTGAAACGACCACTTCCTTAATAGATGTTTTTTATAGTACACAGGTAACGTACGACTGCTTTAGTTTTCATCTATTTCTAATATAATTAAGTCTTCATTACACATATACATATTGACATGTAGATATAAACAAAATACAGTAAACTAAAATGATGGTCAAAACTTTTAGAAGTTGGTTATTACATAATGGCTGTGACATTTCATTCTCTTTGATGACCATGAAGAAAGGCAAAAAAATGCTATTTTATTATCATTATTATTTTATTATTATCATCATATGTTATTTCACGCGACTTTCTTTACCCATTCAACAAACTACTTTTATGGAAGTCATTCCTTTATCTGGATTTAATTAAGTTAAACATTTGCAGATATGGTTTATCACATATTTTCTGGTAAGTACAAAAAGATCAGGGGAATAAAATAGGCTTAAGTGGTATTCATATCATTTAAGAGTGGATCACTACATAATGGTTTGAAATTCTGTTCTGTTTGCATAACCATGAGACAAAAATGATTTCAAATTTACATTGCAAGTACAAACTAATTGATAGCTTAAACCAATAATAAGGATTGTCTCATAGAGAATTAATTTCAGGTAAATATGTTTGACTTTTATGTGACATAGTAAGATTTACAATTTTCTTGTGTAGTTACTTTTTATCTCTCAGATTTAAAACTTCATTGAGCATGAAGAAGACTTCACAGAACATTTGGAGAAAATTCAAGATATACCTTTCATTTGTCAAGCAATATTAATCTTATGAAATTTTAATCAGTCATTAGAGATATTAAAAAAAAAAAAAAACTTTTTACATGTAAAATTTACTTTGGGATAGGGGATTTCCTTGGAAATCTTCCTGTTACATTCCTTGAAGATCAAGTTTGATATTTAAACAACTTTGCATGTTTTAGTTGTGATGTTCATATATATACACACACACACACACACACACACACACACACACACACACACACACACACACACACACACACACACACACACACACACACACACACACACACACACACACACACACACACACACACACACACACACACACACACACACACACACACACACACACACACACACACACACACACACACACACACACACACACACACACACACACACACACACACACACACACACACACACACACACACACACACACACACACACACACACACACACACACACACACACACACACACACACACACACACACACACACACACACACACACACACACACACACACACACACACACACACACACACACACACACACACACACACACACACACACACACACACACACACACACACACACACACACACACACACACACACACACACACACACACACACATATAGGCATGCACACCTATGCTCCTGCACACTTAAGTACATCCTTTTCTAAATTTTTTTATAGTTGGCTTTAAAACATATATTCTTTTGAAATTTTGGTGTAAAACTTTTTGAGTGGAATGCAATACTTCATATACTTTATAGATGGTAGAGAAAGTGAAAATTAACAAGCACTTGTCAGCAGAATTCTGTATCTTTACTATTACATATGTCAGTAGTTCATTGTAAATAAATGGATATTGTAGTACAGCCAACATTATGAAAATAATGCAGGACTTATGGCAACAATGTTTTAACACATCAAGAGCTGCACAGCAATAACATCCATTTATTTTTCTTTATTTGGGAAACCTGACACTCTCCTTCAGGTTAAGGGAAAACTCTGAAAATATAACTTATCCAGGTAACTTGCCCTAACCAAGATTTGAACTTGGGAGCTATTAATACAAAGTAGAAATGGTATCCCCACACCACTAGTGACTTAGTTGATTAAGTATTGGCCCATGGTTCCCAAGGTTGTAGGTTTAAATCTGGCCCAGTCTAATGGTTTCTAATTAAGCTTAAAACTGACACCTTCATGTCTATAAATTTATAGGCATGTAAAAGAACTTCCGTGGGACAAAATTATTTCACACTTTTGGTGCTGATATATCCTGATAATTGATAGGGTCATTAATAAACAAAATAATGATAATTATGCTTTTTCTATTTCCTTTAATTTATCTCACTTTGTGTTACAGAATACATAGGTAATTAACATTATGGAGATTTTTATATAGGGTGCAAATCATTTTGATAGCACTGACATTGATGTTTCATCTGATATGCTGATGCATTCTATTTTGAAACTAAATCTATTATCATATGAACAAAATAGTTACATTGTACATAACATAATTCCCTTGTCATCCAAAGGTATATAAAAATACATATTTCTCATTATCACATATAAAGTCAAATTGAAGTCAAAGTTGCATGCAGAGGGATATGTACACTAAAAGCTTATGACCCATATGCCCTGCACAATTATCTCAGGATCTAGAGTTGCTACATCATTAAATGGTTTTGCTAAATATTATCCATCATAGAGTAGCTGTTAGCCGCCAACTATTTCAAAGGTCATGGCTTCAAATCTGGCAGAGAGTGAGAGCATTCTTAGTATGCCTTCCATTTCCATATGTTGTTTATTCATTTCTTCATATCCTGAGCAGAATTATTCCTGCCATTTCAGACCAATACATGCTTGCTTTTTCCTAATAGAGTCTTATGGATTGTAAGTTAGAAAGTTAACTAATTATAATAAATCTCGACATAGCTTCCTATACTACAAAATTGGCGTGACCTGATGAAGATGAGGAAACTAAATCATAATCATTATAAAATTTTCACTGATATAGATTCAAAATGTAAATAAGTGTTTTGCTTTGGTCATTTGAAGTACATAACATCAATCCATGCAATGCCAATAATGCCAATGCCAATGCCAGTAACATTAGAAAGAAATTCATAATTTAATTTTAATTATGAACAAGAGGAAATGACAAATGTGATATATAAAAGCACTGTTTTCCGCTAACATCTACACTAATTGATAAATAGCTTATCTGTCATTCCTCATACAGCATATTAATGTTTATACGAATACCATTGGTACTATTGACATATGCTGCCAATGATAGGTGTGCCAATAACTAACCGCCTAGAATTTCTCGTATTCCTTTGCCATACCACCCAGCTTAAGTCCAGATTCACTGAGGAGAATAATGTAATCAGAAATGTAAGTAACGAAGTGTCAATAAACCAACTACAAATAGTTTTTCCGATTAATTTTGATGTCACTGTCACTAAATTCCTCCAATCACGCATAGCAGAATGATGTAAACTTCATGACAAACCCTAAATGGCACTGATCCATTGATAGTAACAACTAACGACTTGTAGTGTCTTTATTCAGCTTCTGTGGTTTTCTGTTGATAGGCAAGACAGTTCACTGCATCTTGAACAATAGTAAGCATAACCACTTTAGGAGTGTAGGTACAAATAATTTAAAATCATATTTCTTTTCTAGTAGTGGCACCCCTGTTTGGCAGCATCCCAAAACAAATAACCAAGACCTGTCACTTCTTAAACTACAGTCCAATGAAATGTATTTATTAAATCATAAACTATATCCTGAACAATGGTTTTGAATTTGGAAACTGCCATGCAAAATATTGCTTCAGTTTTTAATAAATTTACCACTTTCTCTAAAATACATTCTTTACTAAAACCCACATTGTTCAATCGACATTTTTAACTTAATTAAATGAAAACATACTTGCACACTAGCAGACGTAGTCTGACATTGGCCCTCACCAAGGCGGCCCGGGTTCGATCCCAGGTGACCGCAAAGTGAGATTTGTGGTGGACAACATGGCGTTGGGGCGGGTTTTCTCCGGGACCTCCGGTTTCCCCCGCCATCTCATTCCACCGGTGCTCCATCTTCATCTCATGCATCATCAGTGTCACCACCTGCAGTGCCATATGTAGTAAAAGCAGGCGTTAAACACTACTACACGTCTGACATTGGCCACCACTCTCAACTGTTGTTACAAAAGAGATAGTGCTTTGGGTGCAGAATAAAGTGCGAAATTAAATATATATTTAAATATTTTGTATGTTAATGAGGCTGTCAATTGCCAGGAAACACCAGCACTGCCAGGATGTTGAAATTTTTTCCCCCAGGAGTTCTTTTATATGCCAGCAAATCTCTGACATGGGGCTATCGCTTTTAATCACACTTAAAAAGCCATCAGTCTGTACCAGGTTTGAACCCATGACCTTGGGATCGGAGGCTAGTGTCTAACCAACTTAGCCACCCAGATTGACAGTGAAAAAAATACAAATTGCTCAGAACAGTTTTATAAGTATATCAAATTGACCATCGTGTTGGGACTTAACATCATATAATACTAATAATACTAGGTGAAGGATTACTAAGGTAAGCATTTTTTTTTTTTTTTTTTTTTTTTTTTTTTTTTTTTTTTGGGTGTCCAGCAGCAGCACATACAGCAGGATCTGTAGCTTTTTAAGATGTTGCAGCTTAGAAAATTCTGATGTCCTCTTTCCTAAGAGGAAAATTTGAACAGGAGGTTGTGATTCAGAATAGAAACACACCATTGTCCACTGTGTTCTGAAAGACAAATAACGGAGTGAAATGCAAGGAAATTAGGCAGAGTACACCAAACAAATTAAGATATATGAGGAGTCCAAAGGTCAAAATGAAATGAAAGGGAATTAGGGAAAGTAAACAGACAAAAATTTTTGCTATGTGAGAAGTATCCCAATATACATCCAAAGAGCAGGGAAGCCCCTCCACCTCAAAAAAAAAAAAAGGGTTTAATGCAGAGGTCTCCAAAAATGCAAGCAGCTGAACCATTCCACTTGGTTAGCTGGATGAATAATCAACTCTTTTTGAAATTATCTGCTTAAGGTCTCAAATTTGTCATATGATAACATAAAGATTAAAAAGCAGATCAAATTATTAATTAATAATTTAATGGTTTGGGAGAGAATATTTATCTTAAAAAATAGAAATTGCTTAATGAATTTTGAAATACTGCCAATTGATTCTGTCTTAAGTTTGTTTTATTTTCAGACTTCGGTAATAAATACAAAATTAATATGAAACCTAATGGCTGTAATGATGACAACAGGAAAAAACAAAATGACTGAAGAAGCAGAAAAGTTTTTGCAAAACTAGTCTTTTGAATTCTGTGGAAAGTTCATAAACTTTCTTAAAAAAATAAGTGAAGCTTGTGACAAATTATATTTTATTGTATAAATACATTTTTGGGTGGAATGTGAATCTACATATCCTTTCTCCAGATATGCCTCTGTTGAGAGGGTTGTGCTCAATCTAGTCCTCACTTGTGGTACTTTCTGAATATGTTTTATATTCCATGTTATATTCATTTTGTTAGACAGTAATTCTATAAATTTGTTAGACTATGGAATATTGTATGTTCATGTGATTTAGGATTGTATTTGTTGCTTTCCTTCTACAGCGCTGTCTACATGAGTGGGCATTTTAAAAATTCAAGTCTGTTAGAATGTTTCATAGCTTTCAGATCTAGAAAAGGTATCTTATATATTTCAAGGTGAATTTTTTTTTTCCCCCTTGTTCCATTTATACCCTGCCTTTAACTGCTATGGTCATATCAGCGGTCGTTCTCCTTTGGAACATACTGAAGGTGTTAACTCGTTATCTTTGGTTTTTAATCATTAAATCACGCACACATTCACCCTCTCATTCATACTTCCAGACCCTGGGGAAGATGGGGAAATATCTTAGTTGGAGAAAAATCCCCACCCCCAACGCCGGGAATCTAACCCGGGACCTCTAGCATGGCAGGCAGGTGCTCTACCAACTGAGCTACGGGGCCAGCCAAGGTGAATTTTATGATAATTTGAAAAAGCAAATTGGAATTTACACTATGAAGTCATGCAATAATTAAAAATTATGCAACAAGTCAACTGAGACACTCTGTACTTCACATACCTCAAATTTCTCTCAATGCATTTCACCTCCATGTGAAGGCATTTTCAAGTGAGTTGACAACTTTGATAATTTCTTTAGGTGGAAGTGAAACACTGAAAGAAAATTGAGTATGTGAAGTACAAATGTCTCAGTTAATATTTATTGTATAATTTTTAATTATTGAATTTTATGATTTGATATTGCAAATTTAACAGTTTCAGGAGTATTACAAAATGATGGTAGTGGGATCTTTGCAACTTTTCACTGTTGTTAATTCTCTTAATCAAACTTTGCATACACTAATCAATGAAATAACACTGATTTAATTAAATTCAGTTTATTAAAACATTCAGCTAATTAAAACTTACATTGTAATAATATTAAAGACACTCTCCTTTTATCATTTACAATTATGATGTGACAAAAATTATAAGATAACAAATTGTTTTAAAAATATATGTAGATCAACAGAACTTGGATGTTTCAAGTGTGACCATTTTATTTGTTAACTCTAGATCACTACACAAATACAACTTTTATTTTAACAAAAGATATATTTACTAAATAACAATCTGAGAGCTTACAGATATATTTGACAATGATTTACCTCTAAAATACAATGTATAAGTTATACATATTTATGTTCCTTTTTGCATTTACCCACACAGCTTCAATCATCTCAACACATTCAAATATGATGTTTATTGTTTCTACTACTCACATAGGGAATTGCACCCAAATATATGATACCGGGATTTCACTAAAAATACATGGTCTCCTAAGTCCAAAATAAGTATTTATAGAAAAAGATTTGCGCATACATGTGTATATATGTGTCTATGTGTGCGCATGTGCATACTGTTGTGAATACCTGAACTTAGAAACAAAATGTATAAATATCAAACTTGGTATTTAAGATCCTTTCATGGAAGTGTTGAAAACAGTGTTGTTGTATAAATTAAATTAATTGGTATTTAAGTTCAGAATCTGAAGAATACTGCACAAAATTTTCTGGAAATTCCTAGACTCCAAGTTACGTTTACATAGTAAAGCTTTTGTATTTTTTTATTTTCTCAAAAATGACACTAATGATCTTTATTAAAATAGCATATATTTGACGTATTGACATGAGGAATGAAGTGTATATCTTGAATTTTCAGTGAATATTCTATAAAGGCCTTAAAAAATATGATGATTGAAACATTTATCTAGCTTTCAGCTTCCCTCATTTGGGTATTGCCATTATAAAGCATGATGATCAAATGCTGAAATATACATACAAATTGTTCAAATATACATGAAATTAGGTGAAATTAATAAGAAAATATTAATAAAAAAAAATTTATAATTTAAATATAACCAAAATAACAGTGACAGAGAGAGAGAGAGAGAGAGAGAGAGAGAGAGAGAGAGAGAGAGAGAGAGAGAGAGAGAGAGTGAATGAGTGAGAGTATGTGTTCTTAAAAAAGAAATTTACTCCCATCAACGTTAAGTCATATCGGATGTTGAATGAAGTGGGTGAAATAATGCTCAAATGAGTGCAGAGTCCACAGAGCTTAGAGTTACCAGACATTCATCTTTCAGGATAAGGGAAAACCTGGAAAAATCTTATGCAAACCGAGATTTGAACTTGGGGCAAGTGATTCATACTAAAAGATAGCCAGAAACTTAAAAACAATTGCACTACTATCTATTTTCTCAGGAATGACTCTTTAACCATCTTAATGAAAATATTTGTTTGAAATAGTAATGTGCCGAATAAAATGTACGTCATCCTATTTTTTTGTAAACAGCCTGTGAAACTCTCTTCATTGAATTGCATTTTATATCATTAGAAATTAGGATGGACTAAAACTTAACTACAGGAAAGAAACTGCATTAAATAAACCACTGGTATGAAGTAATATTTTCTAGCATTATTTATATATAATTATATTTTAATTGTTGGAATTCGCTGCATATGCTTTGAATAGTGCAAGTCCCCTTCTTTATTCACATTTGCTATTATTGAAAAATGTACTTACATAATAAAAAAATTGTATATTATTTAAGTTAATTAATGGAAATTAATCATTTCTTCACACTAGCCATATATAGGCAAAGGTTTTGGATAATAACTGTATATTATTTCCAAATATTTCAGTTAAGTCTGTAAACTATTTCTAGACACACAGAAATAGTTGTGAATTGTTAATGACTACAGAGCATCATGTGACTGTTACACATTCAACCTTTTGAGTTATACCTGATATTTTATAACAGGAATAGTTAGTAACGGATGGATTTAGAGAGCATTTAATAATACTGTTATCATAAACATCTACATCATTATATTTATTCTCTTCCCATTGTTTATGCTCAGGAGCATTCCAAGTTGATCTGGATTGTAGCCACATTACTTCTTTCTGAATCTCAGACACAGCAAACCTGTAAAAAATAATTATTTTACTTTTTGTTCACCATGTTTTAATCTGACAGTATTATATTACAATTTCTTTCGATGTTACTAATTTATTACAGTGCAGCAAATACCATTTAAGTATTATCCACATGTTATCAATTGCATAAAATGTAATAAATAATTTTTTGTAAAGATAAATTGAAACTAACATTGTGAAGTAATGTAATTTAAAATTGAGTCAACTGAGATACTCTGTACTTCACATACCACAAATTTTCTTTCAGTGTGTTTTGCCTCCACTTGAAGGAATTATCAAGAAATTGTCGAGTGGAAAAATTTAATAAAATAAATTAAAATGCAATAAAATTTAATTAAAGAATTTGTTTATATGTTAGAAAATAGAGCTGCTTACAGGTTTTGACCTATATTACTACTTTAATGATCACCTCCACTGCCTTCTTGTCTGTAAAAGCTGACTTTCAATTTGTATTTTTGTTTCAGATATTTGTTGTTGAAGTTTTAGGTAACTTAACTGGGTAACGGAATGTTTGTTTCAGTCTTTTCCTCTTAAACATGCAAATACGAGAGTGGGTCAAAAAGTAATGCCTCCTATATTTTTTCTCTTTTAATTGCCAAGAAAATTGAATCCAATTTACATAGCTTGAAAACGACAACATTCACTATTAATTTGTCACTATTCAATATAATCTCCGTCCTTTTCCACAGTTTTGGTCCACCTTTTAACTAGGACATATATTCCAGTGTGGTAAAACACACGGTCTTGCTTCCTAAGCCATTGACACACAGACTTTTTCACAGCCTCCTCATCTTCAAAATGAATCCCACAATGAGCTTCCTTTAGTGGCCCGAACAGATGGAAGTCTGATGGTGCCAGGTCAGGGCTGTATGTGGGGTTAGGTAAGACTTGCCATCCCAATTTCTCAATTTCTGCAGTGGTGTAACGGCTGGTGTGTGGTCTTGCATGTCATGCAAAAGAAGAACATCCGCCTTAGTTTTTGTTAGGCCAACTCAGAGAAGACATGCTTTCAGCTTTTTGAGAGTTCTGACGTATTGGACAGAATTTATTGTGCATCCCTGCTCCAAAAAATCAATCATAAGCACAACCTCTGCATCCCAAAACTCTGTCGCCACAACTTTCGCTGCTGACCGCTGAGTTTTGAATTTTTTTTCTTCGGTGACGTTGTGTGATGCCATTCCATTGAATGCCTCTCTGATTCAGGTTAAAAAAAAAATGAACCCATGTTTCATCTCCAGTAACAATTTTTTCTATAAACTGCTCTCCCTCCAAATTGAAGTGCTGCAAGTGTTCAGAGGCTATTGTTTTCCTTGTTTCTTTGTTTTGGGTGGTTGACATTCTTGGTACCCAACGTGAACAAACTTTGGAGTAACCCAGTTGTTGAATAATCATCATCACACTGCCTTTATTGAGGGAGGTAATGTGACATAATACACCTGTTGTTACCCGGCGATCACCACGAATGATGTCATCGACTTGCTGAACGTTGCATGGAGTTACTGCAGTCACCGGCCTGCCGCTTCGCTTTTCATCTGCCAATGGTGTTTGCCCTTCAGCTTTGTTACAGCGACGAACCCATTGTCTAACAGTGCTGACATCCACCGTTGCATCACCATACACATTTTTTAACCTTTCATGAATGCAAATTGGCGTTTCACCTTCCGCAGTCAAAAATTCAATCACACAACGCTGTCTGATACGAATGTCGATGTCAGCCATTTTACAAGAGGATGTAGTGCTGCCACCTGTTGACTTAGAAAGTTACTACTGCAGAGGTTTGAAGAAGAAGGTTTGAGGAATTGCGCCAAATTCAAAGTTTTTATGTAACTTAATTATTTAAGGAAAAAAAAATAGGAGGCATTATTTTTTTACCCACCCTCGTACTCAGAAGTGCAGTTTTGAAACAAGCTGCAACTTACAGTGTTTCCTTAGTTTTATATGCTGTCATATTTATACGGAAAAATAACTTTTATTGCGGTCAGAAATATTCTAATCAGTAATATAATGCCCATGAAACATACAGCAGACAAATGAATAGTGAAAAAATGTATTTAATTGGTTTTCCAATGAAGCAACTATAGCTTTGCCATTTCTGTCGGTTACATTAAAACTTTCATTCACTTTTTTGAATTTTGATCTCATTAATCACTTTTATTTTCTATACTACGTAATCACAATAAGTAGGGGAAGTATTGTATTCCACCTAATATCTGTGGTAGCTTTGTGGTTCCTTCACTTTATGCCTGTGGTGGTAACCGCAATAGATCTTCCATAGATCACAGTGCATAAAGTACTCCACTCTGTTGTATACTCTACAACCTGTAATAATGTTCCATTTGCATTTTTTTAATGGCATTAAAAAAGTTTACTCTTTTTTAATGTTTAACTTGCATGCCACCTCTAACTACTGGGGTCATATTGGTTTTGCCTTTGATAGCAATTGCTTAATGTTTACTCAGTGACGTTTGGTTTTTAAAATTTCATAGTAATCATTTATTACTTTGAAAAATGCTCAGCATTTGCCTCCAGATTCCACTTTATAACCCAACCAAAAATTGAGCCCAAGAACTAATCGCCCCAATTGTTTCCCTAAGCATTTAATTTTTTTGGGAATGTTTCTGTTTTTTAATTTAACTTCCTACAGCATAAGTTATATTGGATGATGAATAAAATTGGTGAAATGGTACTCAAATGAGCCCACAATTATAGAGCTTAGAGTTACCTGACATTTACCTTTCAGGATAAAGGAAAACCCCAGAAAGAACTTCATTCAAATAACCTACCCTGACCAACATTAAAATTTAGGATCTTTGAATGTGAGGCAGATATGCTACCCCTCATCACACAGATGAGCCCATTTTGGGGTATGTTTACTTATAAAAGGCATATAGAGAGTTAGTGTAAATTCAAATCTTACATTATATGGAAGAACAGGAGTATTAGCCATCCACATTCCTTCATTACTTCATTCCTCTCTGTGTCCTTCTCCGATAAGGGCCTCGACGATTTACTGAAAATAGAACATACTGAGTGCAAACCATTACATTATCTTTAATTTAGATACAGTTCTAGAAGCAAGAAACTAAACAAAAAGTAGATAATGTCACCAATTACAAAAGGCATTACAAACTTGATTTTATGCTGTGTATGTACAGAGGTATTTTTTAGAGGTGGCACTTGACCTTGCTAGGATGTACATGAGTTATGTCATACAAATCAGTGGTGGGAGTAAGATCTCTGCTTTCACCAGCAGACTGCTGATAAAGCTAGTGGATTAGATGACAGATGACTAACTGGACACCCCTTTTTCTTACAAATAAACAAGTGGACTCGACCATAAACTACTGCGCAACATTACATCATACACCAAGTCTAAAAAATACCTCAGTACGTTCAAATTCACTGTTGGGATACTGTATAATCTTATACATCTTGTAATTTTAAGCAATAAACAAAAACATAATATGCACACAAAAAAATAGATTTCTCTAAAGAATACATTTTATTTTAAATAACTTTTTGTGGCAAAAACCATTGCTATGTGTTACTAATGATTGAGTTGTTCAATACTTTGTTATTCTTTTGAAGTCCTTTAAGTTTTCAGTTGTTTTTCATGATTGCATGGAAATTTATGGATTATATATCTAAATTTAAGGCTACATATAATACCATTCCTAAACTTTTGACTATTACTATTTCTTTTGTATCTTTAATGAAATGTGCAATATAGCTATTCTTGCAAGGATTGTACTAGATTAAAGTGAAGTAGACAAAAAATAAACTTTCTTAAGAATTATTTATATACCAACTAAAAAATAAATCAGAATAAAGAAAGTCATATGAATATAACTTATTCAGATTTTTTATTATAGTTCATTTAACTTAAATGCTGCAGGTTCATTTTTTGTTGAGGGGGGGGGGGGGGTTGAGGTTAATATCATTCATTGACTGACATGGTTTGTCTGATTCAAGGACAATGAAAGATATCTGACATGTTATATTCACATAAATTTCTCTACCACTGTCACTTATATAAAAGTAGCTTCTACAAACAATGTCCTGCACCATGGCGTAATGGGCTAGATCATTGTGTTTTGGTTCCCTTCCATAGAATGTGCATGGGATCGATCCCACCGCAGGGGGGTACGGATTTTAGGTACTGGTATAGGACCGGTAACCCACTCAGCATCATAAGGAATATGAGGAGCTACAATAGATAGCAAACCCTGGTCTAGAAAGCCAACTTTCTGGCTGGGGGTGCTGAGATGTTGACCACATCTCCTCCCCATATAGATTGGGTAATCACCCACCTCTGCCTTGTGTATGTGGGCATGAGGCCAGCAATCGGGTTGGCAGGCTCTGGCCTGCTAGTGGGCTGTTATGCATGGGTTACTGTTTTTTTTTTTTTTTTCTACAAACAAGTCTTGCATCTAATTTTTTTAATTATAATAAATATTTGTGTTACATATTTTGTAATTGGTACAAAGGAGATAGCTATTATCAGAAGTTTAAAAGTATATCATTATATGTCGGTCTTGAAATTCCATGTTCTTTCCATGATACTGGAAGAAACAACTGAAAATAAAATAATAACTTAAAATAATGACAAAATATTGAGACATTCAAATGACATATCTTGAAAATGCTAATCATACAAAAAGTTTATTTTAAATAAATTGTTAATTTTATAGAAAAATAGAGCCCTGCATTTTATGTAATATAATTTTTTAATTATCGTTTGTAACTCAGAAAGTAATCAAAATTCTTTCCAAGTGAATAGGGTACTATAGCTATTTCTCAAAAAATTCAAGATACATATTTCCTTTGTCATGCAAATATCTTAAGCTTGTCGTATTTTAATCAACTTAATTAGAACCATCTCTGAAAAAATAAAAATAAAACCTTTTCATGAAAAGGATAGTTTGAAGGGTAGATGTTTTGAAAATCTTTGCATTGCATCTTTGGACAATAAGGAAGTTAAGTACCAAGCTTGATACTTCATCAAGTTTTCATTTTTCAGATATGGCTTTCACAAACACACCAACAGATGTACACATGGATCTTTATTCTGAAGATATTGCTTTTGGAACAGCACAGAATATTGGTATCAAATATTTGGGCAGACTGTAACACTTACTCTGCATTTTATAGGTACATGGTAGAGAAAATGATAAATTTTTAAATTTTCAGTTTAAAAGAATAATTATTAAATTATGCTTCTTGAACGAAAGTTAATAGTGTACAACATCCATTATTCTTATAAAAAAGAGTTGAAAACCATATTTGTAAAAACTACTACAAATGTAAACTACTCCTTACTGTGTGAAAACTTTGAGCAGTTGTTGCTGCAGTCCCTCTGGATTATTGAGTCTGTAGCAAAGCGAGAGTCTAATGTTCCCCACACAGTAACCCCAATTGGTTGTAGTTTCTTCTCCTATGTGTTGTAGCAGATTACATTCTGGATGCCAGAAGAATGGAATGTAGTGACTGTGAAGACGTTCCTCAAGTCTACAGAGCATCTAGAATCAGTTTATCATTTTCATAATAAATAATATACCTTCACACTCATTTCCTAAACAACTTTCAAAACACAGTTTCAATATTCTAAAAAGCTTACATATTTTATTCATTATTTCATTTTCTAGTAATAAATATTATTTTTCTCTTTCACACTTCTGAAAACTTAACATTACTTTATATACAATTAGGATAATTTCATTTGTTTGCAATGTCTCCAAATTCTATCTAAAGCATTTTTGTTTATATAATATGGATCAGAAGTTAATAAAAATTATGAAAACTGTGTGTAATATGGTGAAGCTTGACATTTTCCATGATTTTAAAAAATGGGGGACAAATTGTGGATATAATACAAAGTTGAATACGGAATTTCAGAAATACTTAGAAGGTAATAGTTTGGGGAATATTTGGAGAAATGCATCAGAAAAATGACTTAGAATATACACAGATGACTTCCTTAAAAGAGAAGGAAAAGGAGTAGGAACAGGAACCTTTTCAAATTTATTAGTCATTATTACACAAATACAATTATTCGTAACAGAAACTTCACTTATCTTTAAAGAAAATGATGTAAATTTTCTTATTAATTGAGATAGCAATTTAATGAATATTCAATCAGATCTTCAGTCGATTGTTTCTAGACATGACTATACTCTATCCTGCTAGTAAACAACTAGGCGGAGCTGAGTCAACTCGCCACGTGCTAGACGCTACATGTACGCACATAAGTTTCGCAACGCTAGCAGTATATATAGCAGTACTAACTTTTAGACAATAAATAGAGTTGGGTTACACATTAACTTATTAAATCTATGAGTTAGTTCATTTCTGAAAAAATAATCATGAACTTCACTGCATATAGCACTTTTCGTAAAACCGTTGTATTTCTCCACATGCTGTTTGCATTTACGTGATTTTCCTAGTGTTCTTAGAGTTCCGGATGCTTGTTGTTCCATTCTAACACTATGTAAACTACTTGCAAAAACACCAAGGAGATTACCGGTTTCTTTCTCAATATTTTTTATATAGACGATTCCGGATTTCTTTCTTTAAGCACTGCAAAACAATGCGCGATCATTTGCCTCTCGCCACTTTTTAAAGGTTTGCCTCCATTGTGTTTCATTTCGGCTGAAGCACTGGCCTGCTCTATGATGAAAAGCTTACTGATTTTAAATTCCATATACATAAGTGTTCTTGGGCTTGTGAGATATGCAAGATGTACAGGAAATACAGTGTTAAATATCAGATCATCATATGAATAACATCTTAATCAGCATTCAACTCGATACAGACCTTGTTGTGAGAGAGCTGCCTGGTTAATGCAAAAAGTATTACCTATATAAAAACAGTGTCCTTTAGTAATTGTTAAATAAAATGCAGCTTAATTTAACATAAGTTAATATTATGTATAATTTCACCTCTCTTCTGTCTAATCTGTATATAGTATACAGAACACATCTATGTGGTGTGTGAAGCAGAAACTATAAAATGTGGGGCTATTACGTTTATAAGAATCAAAACATTTGCATACTTTACTTTTCTCTCTCTGAAATCAGTTCACACAGAGCAGTGATCAGAAAACTACTTACAGTACTGTACCTAAAGGTGGGGTTTATCGTACGCATGTAAATAAAAGAAAATGCCCATTAACTTCACTAAACCAATCAACAGCTTAACCGTTTTCTGTCCCAATATCTCTGTCTCTGTATCTCTTCCTGCCCAGATGTTTACAGCAGGATTATACTAGGTCGAGACAGATTATACAGTGGGCCTTCTAGGGAAATATAAAACAATAAGTAATAGATGCAACAGTAATTACTACACCAAAGTATCAATAAAGTGTAGCCATAAAGTGATGTCTTCCATCAAATCTGAAATCAAACTGTTATACAATAAAAGTGTGAAGTATAAATTTAAAGTAAAAAGTAGGGATGGGTCCTTGATATTTGCGATACCTCGATACTCACGATACTTCTGGTTCTATGAGGTCTAGGAAAAACATTAATCAAATGTGGGACAATTCCAAAAGCAATGGTTTAGAATCATGTTACTTTTCAATAAGTGAACCAAGATTTCGCTTTCTCTTATGATGCTTACATTTTGATGATGTAAGGGACAGGAACTTGAGAAGGTATAAACTGATAAGTTAGCTCCCTTAAGAGAATTGTTTCAAATAATAGTACATAATTTCCAGAAATACTTCTCACCAAGTGAGTATCTTACTATAGATGAACAAGAGCAAAGAAAGGGAAAATAAGGAAGGCATTATGAGTATGATAGATCACGAGGCAGATCAACTAGGAAGTAGTATATTAGGTGCAATAAGTGGATGTGCCCTAATCGTTTGAAAGAAATTTGTGTCAGTTGTTTGGACAGTGAAAACTGAAATGATACTCAAGTCAGAGAGACTTTCTGTAAATAGTGTTTAAGTTATTGTATTAGTGAGGCTCAAATGCAATTATCATAGTGTATGGCCCACAATCTTCATTTATTGTTTATGTGTTATGTAATATATAGTAGTAGTAGTAGTAGTAGTAGTAGTTTTATTCATCCGTTAAGTCAATACAATGACATTGGATACGTCAATACAAATATTTAGAACAATACAAATAATATAAGTATTAAAATAAAAAAAAAATAAGTTGCATCAAGTGTAATTAATAAGATCTAAGCATGAACTCATAAATATATATATAGTTGCATGGCTCTACAACTACACAGCATTTAAAATGCATCACAAATATATACAATTATATGGCCAGCTACAGTGTATCTAGAAATTCACCTATATCATAATATGAATCACTTAATAAAATTTCTTTCAACGATAGTTTGAAACACCTCATGGATTTTATGTTTTTCAGATTGGCCGGTAGTTTATTATACAGAGTGACTGCTGAATATCTAACTCCTTTGGAATAAAGTGTAGTTCTATGTGTTATTGTTCTTAAGTCTGTTTTAGCTCTGGTGTTATGATGATGTATTTGATTATTTGTGGTGAAATTTTCAAGGTTTTGTTTTGTATAACATAGCAAACAGTATATATACAGACTGGGCAGAGTCAAGATTTTCAACTCCTTAAAGAAGTTCCTGCAGGAGTCATATTTTTTTCCTGACATTAGGCATCTAACAATCCTTTTTTGTACTTTAAAAACCAAGTGACTGTCTTTACTATCCCCCCAAAACATAATGCCATACCTCATTAGACTTTCTGCATATGCAAAATATAAGGTTCTCATGTCACTTGCATACAACTCATTTTTTATTACTCTTAATGAGAAGTAGAATTTATTTAACTTTATTACTAGATATTTTATGTGTGCTACCCAGTCTAAATGCTGATCTATCCATACTCCCAGAAAATTTGCTTCTGTCTTATAAGAAACACATGCACCATACAACTTGATGTCAGGTTTGTCAACATTTTTATTTTGTTTGTGACGAAATGATATTGCTGAAGATTTGTTTGTATTAATAATCAATTTGTTTTCAGCAAACCAAGTTTCAATTTTACTGGTTATGTGTTTTGCATTTTCATTTCCCTTTATTATAACATTTGTGTCGTCAGCAAACATAGTTACTCGAGTTGGATTTAAATAATTTGGGAAGTCGTTTATGAATATTAAAAAGAGGACGGGTCCTAGTATGGATCCCTGGGGAACTCCATATTTAATTTTTTCCATTTTTGAATAGTGATTACGTACGACATTCCACTCATCGACATTTGTGATTTCCACCATCTGTTTCCGATTTTTTAAATATGATTGGAACCAATCCCATACTATTCCCCTTATCCCATAATAGTACAGCTTTTGTAACAGAATTTCATGATGAATCATGTCGAATGCCTTGGTTAGATCTATTAGTAAGCCTGTACAGTTATTATCATTGTCAATAGCCTCCAATATATGATCTGTAAACTCAGAAATTGCTGATGTTGTGGATTTTCCTTTACAGAACCCATTTTGTGCAGGGTTAACTACATTATGCTTCTCCAAAAACGAACTAAATCTTACTAGCATAGCTTTTTCTACAATTTTGGATAAGGCTGGTAAAATCGATATAGGCCTGTAGTTTTCGACTTTTTCTCTATCACCTTTTTTGAAAACTGGTTTTACTTTGGCAATTTTAAGTATATCTGGAAATTGTCCGGCTTCAAAAGATTTATTAATTAAATAACTTAGTACTTTATCCAAAACACTACTGCAGTATTTGAACACTGTTATAGGTACCTGATCATGTCCTTCACTTGGTTTATTTTTTAGAGATTTCAGTGTTGTATTAATTTCTGCCTCTGTCACCGGTGTTAGAAACATACACATTCCAACTGAGTTTATGTGCTCAATATTTAAATTACAAGGCTGATTCCCAACTAATCTCTCCACCATCTCGCTATAGTAAGTTTGAAATACGTTGGCTATTACTTGAGGATCTTCAGGCAGTGAACCATTTGGTAATCTAATAGATATGTTCTTAATCCCATTACTTTGCTTTAAATGCTTTTTAGTTATATTCCACGTGGCTTTTTGTTTATTCTCAGCATTATTGATAAATTCACTATTATACTGCTTTTTTGCTTGTATTAAAACTTTATTATATATCTCTTTATATTTCTTAAAGTATTGTTCTAAGCCCGGATCAGTACCCCTTTTCCTTAAAGAATTCAAAAATCTTAACCTTGTCCCAGATTTCAAAATACCCTTTGTTACCCAGTTCTTTTTATGTTCCCCTAGCTTTCGCAGTTTCATTGGCATTACTATATCCATGTGGTATTTCAATCTATTTATGAATGATTCATACATAACATTGATATCATTTGTTGCATATATAGGGCTCCAATCTTCTGTTTCAAGTCTGGCCTTTAGATCTGCTAAGCTATGCTTATTTATATTTCTACTATATTGTTTTAACAAAGGCTGTTTAGTGTTTCTGTTTATGGTAGTATAATCATTTAAGGTAGCTGATAATGCATAGTGATCAGAAAAACCTGTATCAATAACTTGTATGACAGTATTAGTAAAATCATTGGGTATTAAAATCTGGTCTAAAATTGTGGCTGAATGTATTGTTACTCTAGTTGGTTTACTCACGGTAGGATGAAGGGAACATAGCGTCAGTAAATCTGTTAATCGACTATCTAATTTTTTACCAAAATCAAAATTTAAGTCCCCTATTATGACGATTTTCTTGCTCGACCCAATGGCTTGTACTACTTCCTCTAAACTTTGCACAAAATAATTGATAGTCTCTTTAGTTTTATTTTAGTTAAAACAGGCTATGTATGAATATTCTCACAAATGTAACACATTAAAGTGTGGAATTGTAAATTCTAGATGTTATGCAAGTATACTTCTATTTTGTTTCATTATCGTTAAAATAATAGTGAAAAGAATGTTAGGTGACACCTGTCACCCACGCAACCAATGGTGTAACAGAAATCCATGCGACTACTGCAGGGTTAATCAAAGCATTTCTAGATATGGGTTTATTAATAAAATAAGATAACATTGTATCTATCCAGGTATTAAGCCTTGTAATATATGTAGCTGTATTTATACTTTAAATTCAGAATTGGGTGCAATGATGTCTACTTACATGATAAAATAGACGACTGAGACTTCTTCTCCAAAAGAATGGGTTATCTCTCTCATTCCATACTTCCCAAAGACAAACACTCTTTACATAATAACTGGAAAGTCCTTTCCAATCTTGTTCATCTCTTAGAAGCTAAAACAAAAATTTATTAAAGTTCTATTATATTCTGGATTACAAAACATTTCAAATTAAGGAACTGATTAAAAATAACTATGACTTATAAAAACTCATTATTATAGATTAAACATTTTGTTTAAAGAAAATGGAAGTTATCATTAAAATCTTTTACAATTATTAAATTTAATAATTATTAAATTTAATAATTTAATAATTTTTCGCTTCACTGTGGTGTTCCAATACAGTTAAATCTCGATATAATCTTTTACAAGTTTAACTGACTTAAGGGAATTATAGGTAGAGAATTTTCTTATAATTTAAGAGTTTCTTTGCCAAACATTAATATAATGATGTAGAGAAATATTTTTTGAAAGTTTCGAGTTGATCCTTTGCTCCAATCAGCCGATTTAACTAATTTTTAAATGACAAACTCTGTCGTTAACATCAGGAATAATAACTTTTGACTTTTTCTTTCTTTCCATTCTTAAACTTCAATTTATTAGCTTCCTTCACTTTCTTCTTCTTCAAATACTGAGCTAAGTATACCTGCTGTTTTGCATTTGGTAGAAAACGTACACTGCACAAAAATATTGAGAGCTTTTTGCTACTATCATTAAGTGTGTATATATATTTTTTGCATAAATCTTCGTAAACTCAGTTTAGTGGATATTTGGTAGATATTTCATATTTTTAGAAAATATTTTTACCTAAAGTATATATATGAAATATTGTTTTTCATCCGAAATTTGACAAAAGGTTTCACAGAAAAAAAAGACTTGACTTCTCTGAAATACAAGAATTTTTTTTAGAAGGATGCTCCACTTGCGTTTATGTCTTTGTATCTATGAGCAGCATGAAAGCATGAAGTACATTTCACCCGATGTTTAGGTTTTGAGTTAGTTATCTTTCAAGAATGTGATATAAAAGTTCTGAAGAAAATCTGTCACCTTATCATTGATTTCATATATTTTCTTAATTTTGATTTTCAGAAACATACTTGCCTGACTTTATTCTATAGATTTTAAAAGTTAATATATCTGATAAATAGCTACAGACATGAATAAACCTGCAGCAATGAAATCTTTTTGAAAACTAGAATTACAGTGATCTATTTGTTAACGTAATTCAGTAATACAATCACTGAAAATTTTAGAGAATGTGAGAGAATTTTCAATTATTACAAATACTGCTTATGTGCACCTTCATTAGATTCTTGTGCTTCAACCAAATGGGTGATGATTTGTAAAAATAATGTTCCATTTCAGAAGCATGTACTATCCTAATATTTCAGGTATCTGAATGATCTTATATTTAAATTGCTAAATCCGTCCCTATATATTATAAATGGGGATTCTAAAGATACTTAATTGCAGAGTTCTCCTGAAAGAGAGAGCGAGCATTTTGAAAGATTAAAGTTCCATAATACTGAAAGACTGAAAATGATTTACAAGGCCTGGATATTAGAATATAAACTATTAAAAAGATAGAAATAGCCCATAGCTTCCCTTTGAAAAACAACGGCCTCCTGCCTGCCAGTAGGGGGAGCTCGGAGCTACTTATAGGTTGAGCTAATCCCTATAAGCTTGCCTCTATGAACTACAATTATCTTAATGTCTATTATTTATTATAAAATGTCTATCTTTGATTATGGTCTATGTTATTTTATCAATAACTAATCACTTCTGTCCACATCAACTTTTGTACTTTGTTATAGTCTTTGTATGATTCGCTGACTTTGAACTTAAAACTACAGCCTCTTGTCTGAACACCCTTTTAGTCTATGTCTGGTGATATGTCTTTCCATTTTTCTCTGTCTCTTGCAGTCCTGGTCCACTGGAAACCAGCTACCTTCTGGGAGTCTTGAGACCATTCTGTGCCACAGGCCTCCTTTGCTCCTTTTTCCTACCCACAGGTCCCACATTCTTGCGCATAGTCCCATCTGATCTGCTTCAGCTTTGCTGTGTGTCCTCCTCAGCACCATTTGTTTCATCTTATTCTGCTTGCCACATCTTCAATTCCACTCTTCCCTTTCAGTTCATCATTCCTTACCTTGTCCCTGATTTTGATGCCTAATACTCCTCTCCATTTTAAGTTGGCACACTGGTATTTTGTTCATTTGTCCCTTTGTAAGTGTCTATGTGTGGCTTCTATGTGTGAACACTATAATGATGCAGGTCTGCAGTATTTCATATCTTATTTTGTTGTTGAGAGATTTTTGGAGAAGTACAAATTTCAGGCTCCAGAGTTTGCCCCAGGAAAGTTTTATCCTTCTTTTTAATCACCCGTTCTCCATTTACATGATAGAGTTAGTAAAATGTTTCAACATTTAGATGGATTTGCTTCTGGGGAAAATCTTACTGGAAACCATCTTCAATTTGTAAATTCAAAGTAACTGAAGCATAATGTGTGTCAGCAGGTAAAACAGTTTACAAATTTGTAATGCTTCACTGTATTTATTACTTCATTTCAGTTCATGATGGTGCTTTTTAAACTTCTTCCAACATAAGTCATATCAGAAAATGAACAATCAAATAACCCCATGGTCCATAGAGCTTAGAGTTATCTGGCATACATATTTCAGGATAAGGGAAAACCCTGGAAAAGATCTTTTCAGATAATTTGCCCTGAACAAGATTCAAACACAGGATCTTCTTGAGAATGAGGTAGACATATTAACACAAGCTGCAGAAGGGGCAGGTTGCCTTGAGGATTAATATAGTTCTGATGTTTTATTGTTATTGTTGCTGTGGCTACTTTACAGATAATGCACAGAAAAACAAAAGCCAAATGTATTTTATTTTAGGCAAACTTATGTAAAAGCTAAACCAAAATTTTGGTTTGGTGATACAATAATTCATCATTTCTATCATTACCAGCTTGAATTACACCAAATAAAAAGAAAAATACTGTTACTAATGGCTTTGGAATTTTATGGTTAATAGGAAATTATGATATTATTGAGTATGTTGATTACAGCATATAGAAGTTATATGAGGGTCGTTCAAGTCAATCCGGGACATTTTTTTTTTTCCAGGTTTAAATGAATGCCTAGGCTGGAGATTTTGTATGCAGTAGACAGTGGCATCTATGTTCTTTTACTGGTAGACTGCGCTCATTTCCCGTGCTTCTGGACAGACCGTTATTCAAGATGGTGGAAAACAGTGTGAACGTCCAATGGAATAGCGTGTTGTGATAAAGTTAGATGGTGAACACATGTTTTGTCACATGTGATGATGCGATTCAGAAAATCCTGGCCTTCTCTTTCATTCAGTCCTTCAGTTCTCTACAGAGTTTAACCCTTCTGTGTCTGTCAAAAGGAGACAGCTGCTTTGGGATCCAGCATGCACTCACTTTTCGGAACAACAAATAATCATGAATTATTGTGTTCACTGTTCCTAATGACAGATTACACACCCTTGAAATTTCACGACAGGTTATGTGATGACTGTCCAGGATCAGCTACTTCACGTGCTGAATGTTCTCAGGAATGACTACCGTGGGCTTGATTCATCCCGACCAGGATCGTCAGTGATCTTACACTTACACCATTCAAATGTCTTACTACGACTGAGTGTCTCATTACTGTACTGAGCATGAAGTGTTCTGAAAATTTCAGCAGGTTTTATACCCTTGTTCACTAAAATCTTCATCACAGTACACTGTTCCATGTGGACATTCACACTGTTGTCCGCCATCTTGAATAACAATCTATCCTGAAGCATGGAAAATGAGCGCCGTCTACCAGTAAAAGGACACAAATGCCACTGTCTACTGCATACAAAACCTCCAGCCTAGGTGTCCATTTAAGCAAAAAAAAAGAAATGTCCCGGATTGACTTGAATGACCTCGTATGTATAAGGTTTGCAATTATCCATACTGTTTGTGTTACAACTCTCATATTTATGGAGAAAGCTATGTTAGATTCCTTTCATGGTAATAGGCAATACAATTATATCAAAAATTTTCTGAATATTGGAGGATAAGTACTTAGTTTAATAAAAACTTTTTGTGAAAATACAGTACACAATTTTTACCCACCTTCAGCATTTTTATGATAGGCTTTAGATGATTAAGTCCTGCTATCATTTCCCTCTCATGTGCAGCAAATGAGAGTCTCCAAAGTCGTCCTTTGTCGTCATATCCTGGCTGCTTTGGAACTACAAACCATGGCTAAAAATGAAAAGTTTCTCCACATCATAAGCAACTCTCTATAGTTTAAAGTATGCAACTTTAATATAAATAAAAAACTGAACAAATGAATAATGGACAGCCTGTTTTTCCTCTTCATGCAGACAGATTTTTAAGCTTTTAATATTCTGATATACTGGATATGGCAAACCAATGTGCAGAACATTGTAGAGTAGAAAGGCAGTACAAACATAGGAATTTTAAGGATAGGAACCGGAAGCTTGCTTACTGTGTACTACATGCATCAACATTAAATCTGTGACTACAATTATGAAAACTGTTTCTGGCATGTCAGATGTAAACCTCCACTGGCAAAACCATACTGCAATATCCTGAATGGGATTTGGACATACCAAGCTGATACATTCATACAAAAGCTCTACTCCAGCATGTGACAAAAGTCAACCAAAGATGACAGTAGGACACATAATGCCAAAATATGAAGATCAGTAAGACAGAGGGACTTCCCAAAAAGTTTTCCTGCAGCACTGAATGATACTTCTCTCATCCGGAGTATAATTAAGTTCCTAAAAAGCTAATATTTTCTTTTTTGTTTACTCATAAGGACTGTTAAAATGTTTTTTGTCAATTCTATGTATTTGGTTTGTTAAAAGCACTTATAACACTGCAAATGTCTTAAAACAATGGACCCAAAATGTAAAAGGCTGTGATAAGACCTAACAAGTTAACGTAACCCTAAATAAAGCTTATTAAAAACCAAAAAAGTAAATTCTTGTATAGTAGGGGAAGATAGGATAAGACCGGGTAAGGGCTGAAACCGGGTACACATTTACTTTTATTGGAGTATGGTACCATCTGCCACCGACACATGTAACGGTTTGCTTCCATGCCTATAAGTCATGTATAGTGCTTTCATGCCGGTCTCAGGTGATTAACGGATTTATTGCATATTGAAGAAAAATTGAGTTTGTGATTTCATTATTATTCATCTTATTCGTCGAACCTACAAACAGTGAAAGTTGTGTAGATGTGTTTTGGGGGTAAGTGTGGTTGTAGTCTTAGTCTCAAGCTTTCAAGTGCACACTTTGAAAGTTCTTTGTTCTCTGTAATTTAGACAGAATCCAGAGTATTTTAAAATATGGCAAAGTGGGCAGGACTGGATAGGGCAAAATCAGTTAAATCCCCAGGCATTTAGATATTTTGTCTTCGAGGTGATTGACTATTGTAATACAAATGAATGTTCAGTGTATTTTTACACTGATTTTATTATTTTAGGTTACATTCTTAATATGTCATCAATTTACATTCTTAAACTCAATTGTAAAAAGTTTCAATTCCTTTCTTGGAAGTGTTGAAAACAGTGTTGTTATGATAAGAAGTCGATTAATGACACTAAACAACACTTAAGTTGTTTCAATATATCGAGATTTAACTGTATTGGAACACCACAGTGAAGCGAAAAATTATTAAATTTTAGATGAGTCGTATTTCTTACACATCTGCTTCACTTTCGTACCTATTTTGAGGACATGTTTCGCAAATCTTCGTTTGCATCTACGGCTCTTGTGCGAGTCGCACAAGAGCCGTAGATGCAAACGAAGATTTGCGAAACATGTCCTCAAAATAGGTACGAAAGTGAAGCAGATGTGTAAGAAATACGACTCATCTAAAACTTAAGTTGTTGTTTAGTGTCATTAGTCGACTCCCTTTAAATTTAATGTAAAATGTTTCCTTTTCCTTTTCCATGTCACCGAGAGATATAGTCCCAAATCTAATATATCAGCGACCACATTGCAATTGATCAAGAGGAGGCAAATACATAGAAAATTCCATTGTGTAAGGACTATGATACAATGAAGCACAAAATTAATATAATTTTGAGTCAAACTAATACTCAATGCTCCATTTATTGCTAGTATTTACCTAGAATGCGTTTCGTTAGGATCTTCCTAACATTACCAGCTGTTGTCGACTAATGGACGTCGGTTCGGTGAACTCCTTGGAGGTGATAGGTGCGTCTCTGTCGGTATCTTGATGAACTTAAAATTTGGGTTTTCTTCAAAGGTAGTGTCTAAATTAAACAATTTTCTTTCATGTTTCTTTAGGAAGATTTTTTCCCACGTGGTTAATGCAGCTGGACCTAGGACACTTTTTAATAAGTGAATTTCTCGTTTTATATCATGATTCTCCTTCCAAAAATGGTACGCAACCACCGATTTATCTATCTCTTTGTTCCTGATGTTCCTAAAATGCTCTTTAAGCCTAATGTTCAAGTTAGTTTTTGTTTTTCCAATGTAAAAGTTGTCACAGCTCTACCGACCTAGCTGTTGGGCCAGTTAATATCTTTTGTATTAGCTAAAGATAGATGCTAGTTTAGATGTAAGAAATACGAAATACTAGTTACCAGATTTTTTCCAGCAATACCGTTTGGAATCTCTCGAACAGGAGCTGCTGGCCATGAAGTATCCGCAAATGAAAACACAGGAACAAGATCTATAGAAAGCTCTGCATTTGTGTAGTGTACTCCTATAGTTAGTGTGACTGCTGGACCATTTGTACTCCTTTTCACCTGAAATAACAGCAGGACAGCTTCAGTACATCTTGTAACTTTCTTTACTACAAACCTACAATAACTACAGGAAATATTACATTCCACTCAAAGATTCAATACCAAGAGTTCACTGTAAATATATCCCTTGAGACTCTCTGAATCCAAAAAAATGCATTCTTTAGAAAAATGACACTATGTGTTTTAGTGTGGGTATACAGGTGCATATGTGTGAACAATGTAACTCAAAAATTAAAAAAAATTTTATTAAACACCAAGATTGATATTTAAGCCCATAATTTTTCAAAAAAGCAAGAGATTTTAAAACAAAATCCCTCTATTGCAAACTACCCTTTACATGGAACGATTCTCATTATTTTTTATTTTCTCAAAAGCAAATCTAATGATTTCGATTAAAATACCATATGAGATATTTTTATGACATATATATAACTAGAAGTTATCCATGGATGAAGCCCAGCCCCTTCCTCCTGTCTTCCGCCATCTGGACCAATCAGCTGAGGTAGCTCAGGCATAAATACAGCAGCTCAGACAGTCAACAGTAACAGTTTTGACTATTCTTTTCATTTATTCTATTATTATGTCTACAGTGAAATTTGCATTGAAAGTTTATCTCAGTTAACAAATAGTACAAAGAAGAATAGCCTTTCATTAGAAAATTTGTGGAAATAAGAGTAGTAAATGTGATGTAAATGCAATACATCAGATTTTTTTTAGTTGTACTTTTTTTTAATCACAATGAGTAAATAAATTATAGTCATTGCTACCATTTTGAATTATACTTACATATTTAAAACCCAGTTTCTGCCAGTTGATGCTGTTTAGAGCAGAGTCCACAACACTCTGCAGCCATCTGTAGACTTTGCCCCTCAGCAGAAAGTTCTCCTTATCAAACCATTGTTTAACTTTTCTGTAACAAAGTAACAGATGGCACAACTTGCATTTGTTTGTGAGACTCCAAACAACTTTTTCTTACAAAATCAGTATCATTTGTATATATTTTTGTGTTTTATTTCCCTATTATGTTTTATGTTATCTATACTAACATTATTAGGAGAGAAAATTTGTACCTATATGTCTCTATGTATGTAGGGTGATCTCAGAAGGACTTAACTAAGCTTGTACTTCCATCTCCTAAATAACTAAACAGAATTTACAATGCCTGAACATTAAAATGCAAGCTTTAGAGTTATAACAGAACAAGTTTGCAAAGATACTTTCGACGTTTTATTTAATATGTTATACAACTGAAAATAGTTGTTATTACTCTTTTGATAATGCATGTAAAATAAAACAAAAACTGTGAATATTTTATTCCAGGTATTGTACGTAGTTGTCGTGCTTTAGTAGCCTAGAAAACACAAACGAAAAGAAAAGACCATTAGATCTTTTTTATTGTTTTTTATTTAATTTTCTTTAACTTGTGAGGCATATTGGATTATGAATGTAATGGTAAAATAGTGCTCAAATGGCTTGGAATTCATAGAGCTTAGAGTTACCAAAATTCATCTTTGATGATAAGGAAAAACTCTAGAAAAATACTTTACTCTGTTGCCTCAACTTTACTTGGATTGAAACTCAGGAGTTCTTGAATGTGAGCAGGCATGCTATCACCACACCACAGAGGTAGGCCCAATTAGATATTTTTTTAATTTTTAATTAACACCTTCCTTCATTAAGTCATATCAGATGATGAATAAAATGGATGAAGTTTCATAGAGCTTAGAGTTAACCGAAATCCATCTTTCAGGATAAGGGAAAAGTCTGGGAAAGAATTTACCCAGATAACTCACTGTGACCAAGATTCGAACTTGGGGCCTCTTGAACATGAGACAGATATGCTACCACTACAGAGGTGGGCTCAATTAGATCTGCTTACAATAGTGTGATTAGTATGTGATACACCAAAAACTTCTAACATTTACATAAAAATGCACTCTTATTTTCTTTTGTTTTTCTTTCATTTCTTGTTTGCAATGAAGTTTATTATCAGTAAGGGTAAATAATTATATAATGAGAAAGACTCTTGATGCCTATCATCAAACAAACAAAATACCACAACTGAATAAGCTAACTGAAATCCAGAATATCAGCGATCATATTCTTTGTTATTAATATTAATTAAAAGCAAATTACAAAGATTACGCAGCAGAAAGCGTGAATATTAGAAGAACAAAGTTAGAATAGCTTTCTTAACAGGGGTAACAGTAATTCAGATGGTTATTCAGTATTGAGAGAAAGTGTATACTTTTTTCCAAAACATGACACCTCTGCCCCGCTGCTCTGTCAAAGGCAGCATTTTTTGGAGGTTTGGGTTTATAAGGTATGTAACTGCAGGTAATAAAGTAAAGACTGGCTACATTGCCTCTCGCCCTGTTTATGAGGGTCATCTTTTGTTGGCTAATAGTTACAATGCAGAGGCAAAGGAGAATGGTTGGTTCCCTTTGAAATTTTTCATGTTTTGGTAAAATATATATGTATGATACTGTAGTAGATGTTGATGTAAATCTAACCAGATACTTTTTTCAGATTAAATATCTTGATAAAAATCTCTAACTCAGTGCTCTTCCTGTCAGGAGGGAAAAATATTAGATTTAGTGAAGCAAAACTCTTAGCAACTGAGTTATTGCTTATATATATTTGACAGTGGCCTTAATTGGCATGCTCATATTGATGAATGTTGTGTTAAATTAAATAAGCATATTTATTTGTTAAGATATATGGCAGCTTTTTGTAGCATGGAAATATTGTTGAATATTGTAACGATATGTTTTAGTTATAACTTTTTATATGAATATTCTTTTCTGATATGACTTATTAGGCCATGTAATGACAATATTAAAAACAAATATATGTGTAATTTTGTGATTGGCCATAGTAATAATTGTATTACGTAATGCGGTGATGTAGCAGTACATCAGCCAATCACAAAATTAATAGAGGAGTATCGCTAGTTACAGAAAATCAATAATCTTGGGAGAGATATGTTCTTCAGTCTTGTTTCATGATGAGGGAAAAATGTCGCGTGAATATAAAAGTTTTGTAACGGAAAGTTAATAACCTTCAAAAAGAGTTATTCGGTATTCGTAATAGTGACGAGTGGACGTTAGATTATACAATCAAATTAAATAATATACCAAACTCAATCATCAAGAAACAATTTAACCCACAATGATTAAGTTGGAGGTAATCTACAGTAGCAAATTAGAAGATATAATGTTTTATCTCTGTCACTTTAATTAAGATGGATGGTTACAAATATGTCGCCCGAACGTGTGGCTGATCAAGTTGGAGAACCAACGTGTGGCTGTGATTAAGTGGGAGAATATAATGCCACAAATTTGGCTCCCAAACGTGTGGCTCGATTAAGATGGAGAGAGATTAAGCTGGAAAAAAACGTCACAATATTTATCATGGTCTTTTTATGAGTTATGTAAATTACTGTATAACAATATGGGGAGCTGCTTCAATGGAAAATGTAAATAGAGTGTTTATTCTTCAGAAGGAAGCAATTCGCACTATGTTGAAGTTAAATATAAGAGAGAGTGTAAAGCCTGAGTTTATAAAAATGAAATTGCTTACCGTTCCCAGTTTAATAATACTCAGAACAGTACTACACACAAAAACATATTGCTATAAAAATAAGCTCAGAAAATCATGACTGTAACACTAGAAACAGGAATGACTATAGTTTAGTAAAACATAGATTGACAATGTTTGGAAAATGTCCAAAATATGAGGGCATTATACTATATAATAAACTTCCTATGGAATTGAAGTCAGTAACCGATGTAAATACATTTAAAAAGGAACTATGTAAATATTTAATAAATAAGGCATTCTATTCTGTTAATAAGTTTATCAATAATGGATGATTTTTTGTAAATATAATTTTATTTTGTAAATGTATATAGTTGTATTTCTAATGTAAATAATACATTGACAATGTCTGATGGATTTCTGTAATCTCTGTGGACAATAAATTTGAATTTGAATATTAAATATTTTACTTATATTAAAAAGCATTGAGGAATCATAAATAACGGAGTTGCTTGATGCAGAATAGGAGAGAACTACATGAAATGATGCAAGTGGCAGCAAAGGTATATTGCTTGTCCCTATAATTTAAATAATAAGATACTTAATTGTCACTTACTCTATTACTTTATGTGGGCATTCTGAACAGTTGCTGTTAGCCTTTGGTGTTTTTTCTAGCCGTATTTGTGCAAATCCAGGTTCTACATTCTCTGTTTCTACCTGGAATTAATACAAATGTTTGAGTAAATTTGGCCTATGTTTATATCTTCCAGATTAGCAATATTGTCATAGACATGTGCACAATTTCTGCAAGACACACACAAACTATGAGAACACAGTATTAATAAAAGACAAAGTTTTAGTATTTTAAATACTTAAATGATTGAAAGGTGCTTTTAGTAAGCTTTGTGATTTGTAATACATAGTTATTAACCTTAATTAAATAAATCAGCTTTTACTTCCTCTACAACTTACCTATATTAAGTAGATCAAGTAATTCCTTTTCTTGGAAGTGTTGAAAACAGTGTTGTTATGATAAATTAACTTTAAAGAGAGTCGATTAAAGACACTACTTTTAAATTTTTCCGGAACATGTTTCTGAGGCTTTGCCTCTATCATCAGTCGAGAGCCGGCTGATGATAGAGGCAAAGCCTCAGAAACATGTTCCGGAAAAATTTAAAAGTAAGTGTTGTTTAGTGTCTTTAATCGACTCTCTTTAAAGTTAAGATCAAGTAATGTATTTTGCTCATAAACTATTGAGATTTCATTGGAAAAACAATGTTTATAAATCCAAAACTAGCACTGTCCAAGTTTCATAGAAATCACTAGCAGTATTTGAAAGTAAAGATAATAAATACTAAATAGAAACAAAAATGTTAAACATTATTATTTTTAGATTTAGGATGGCAAAATATATCTACATGTATTTAACTTCAGTTATTTCTATGGCACTAAAGACTAGAGAGTTTGAGAGATAATGGAAATCAAAATATATTATTAAAAATTATTTTCCATTAAGGGAATAGAGTAGACAATAAAAAGTTCCATAAATTAATTTGGGTGTCACTGTTACTAAATTCCTCCAAACACACATAATCATTTCATGTATTTTATTCTTTTGCTGTCCGACATGACCTAATCAATTGAAGAACTAAACCAACAACAGCAAATTAAACTTAAGCATACTTGTTGTTAATGTTTCTTTAGAAATGCCTAATAGTGTATCTCACCTTTAGATATGAATATTCTTCTGGAAGCTGGAGGTTTAGATTAAGATCAAATTCATTTGGTGTTTTAACCCGAAGATTCTCATAATAACTTCCGACGTTCCAGATTTTAGAAAAAAGAACACTAAATGTTTCATCTTTTTGCATTTCTTCCACTAGTCTGTCACGCAATACCTGCAACAGAAAATGTATTTAATTTAAAGCAGTAATTTTCAAAGACATATTCCCAAAATTTTTGGTTACTGAGGTTTATATTACCTTTTTTCTGCCACAAAATAGTCCCCAAAATAATTATCTTTAAACATCACTTTTATTGCTATCAAGTAAAATTAAAATATTTTGACAAACTGTTTCCAAGCTCTTATATAAAAAATTTCAATCTGTATGTGTAGATGTCAGCAGTGTAAACAAATATAGGGGCAACACCTCCAAAACCTGCTGCAAGAGGTAAGTAGCATACATTTTAGAAGGTACCAGCCCTTTTCATACCAGCCCTACTTGCTAGAGCCAGTTATGCTTGCCAAATATAAGGTCTGTAAAAAATATCAGAACCTATTTAAGTTAATTGTGGGAAATTAATAATTTCTTCACACTAGCCATATATAGGCTAAGGTTTTGGAAAGATAGAGTCAACTTGAAAAATTCAATGCCATGGCCAGAACTTGAATCACGGATCTCCTGGTTTCCATCCAGTTGCTCTTACCCTTTGAGCTACCATGGCCAACTTGCTGTCATGACATTAAATTATCCAATTGACTCATGTATTTGCCTAGTAAACCACTAGGGGTTCTCGCATCCGAAATACACAAAATATATTATATATTATACACATGTGTTGTGTATATGTTTATTGTATAATTTTTAGTTATAAGTACTTGACGTGTCCTATATCATGTACTATGATCAAAAGGATGAACAAATACAAACACAAAAACAAATACAAATTATTCTAATTCCTATTATATATTAAAAAAACCCGTAATAAACCATATCCCCATTTGTGGCGACTTACTATTGCAAGTATTTGAGTCCCAAGCTTCATCATTTAACTCTTATTATTTAAGTTAATTGGTGGAAATAAATCATTTCTTCACACTAGGCATATATAGGCTAAGGTTTTGGACAGATAGAGTCCATGGCATTGAATTTTTCAAGTTGACTCTATCATTTGGAGACGGCAAGTAGCTCAAAGGGTAAGAGCGACTGGACAGAAACCAGGAGATCCGTGGTTCAAATCCCAGCCATAGCATTGAATTTTTCAAGTTGACTCTATCTGTCCAATATCATAACTTGTTCAAGATATTCTCGGGAAACAAGCCAGGTGAAAAGACGATTAGAAATCGATGTTTTGGTAACGTACATTGCTCCCATCATCAGGATATTTTTAAGAAATGTTATAACCACGAAATAGTTATAAATTATATAATTATATAGTTATAAATTATATAATTAGTTATATAAATTCTATTTTGTGGTTATAACATTTCTTAAAAATATTCTTATGATGGGAGCGATGTACACTCCCAAAAACGTCGATTTCTAATCGTCCATGTCTAATCGTCTAATGGCTTGTTTCCCGAGAATATCTTGAACATATTCATTGCCAGGAAAGCTTCGGGTCTTATTTTATATCATAACCTGTTTCGTGGCTTCTGTTTACTACATGAGAGAACCAGGAGATTCCGGGAAAATTATGCCATCAGAGGGCCACTAAAATCTTTATTTTCAGTAGATGCTGGAAATAGGCATTCAGACTATCATTTTTACTTCCTGTATTCAACTTATATGTGCAATGAAGTAGTGTATATCTACTGCATGACAAAGTGTGGAAGTGCATCAGAAAGAATGTAAAACAACAGAGTTGTTTACGCAAGCCAATCACACATACATGGCGAGTCAATATATGTACACTCTGTTTAGATGCAATCATGTCTTCTGGACAGCAACGTGTCATACATTGGTAGGTGCAAGGAATCATATATAACATGATTGAATATTGACAAGAAAGAAGAGGGAATGAAAATTTGTTGTGTCAAGAAACAAAATGGGTAGCTGCAATGGTAATTTACATTTGTGTATAATAATTGCCTAACCTTTCTGATCAGACACACAACTCTCAAGTGCTTTTATTTATGTGCATCAGTTAGTGTATGCCAGATTACTAATATTTCACTCTTCTAGTAAACAAGATAGCAAGCAAATGCAGTGCTTGTCATTGAAGGTCAATATGCCTCAACAATCTGACATGTAGTATAATGAATGTTTATCTTAATAAAAATGATGCAGAATAAGATTTTGTAAGAACAGTTTCCAGAAGAGTGAATAGAAAATGTTCTATGAATGAAACATCAAATTTTAAAAATCTATCGAGATCTAAAATCTAGTTCAGCTTTCCAATATTGTATACATTGTTGGTACGACAGAAAGTTAACATATGTACTGTCTGCCCAGCACAAGAAGGCAAGGCAGAGGAATGTGTAATGTAATCACTTTTGTTGTGTTTATGCTCACCTTCCGGATGCTAGGATCATGTAAAACAACAGTGTTGTCACATAACTCACCCATGCATAATACCCAGCACTGCAGTTACTGAAACAGGCATTACATCTGGCAGCATGGGTAGCTCATAAGTACTCTCATACATTCATTTCATAGTAAACAGTTCCACTAACAATAAACAGTTCAAGCTCCTCTCCCTTTCATTCCCCGCTTGCCTTCTTGTGGTGGGAAGACAGTATAGTTAATGCTTTGATAGTTTCTACTATTTTATTCTTTACATAAAAGACGTACAAAAAGATTTGGGTAACACTGACTTAAAGAACAAGGAATTTATATTTAGAGTATCCTAAACACACAAAGTGTCTTTATTGGAATATTACAGAGCCTTCTGTTTTAAATAATCTCCATACATAGTAAAGCTATTTGAAATAGAACCAATTTTGTTTCTTTGGTATACTTTCTTGAGGAGGTGATGTTATGGATTTACTTACCCTACACAGGCTTCGGTTGAAGTCGATATCATCCTTCTCGCCTATGCGTATAAGCTGACATTGTATTTGTTGTAGGTACGGTTCCATTACTTCTAGATTTGGTGGCATGTCAATGCTTCTTCCGAAAACAAAAGAAGAAAACCTATAAATTATCATTTTGACACATACAACTTGAGTTTTTTCCCTTGTTCTTAATGGCTTAGTTTTTACTTTTTCCTTCCCCATTCTGTACTGCTTGGCTACAGTGAGAGGAAATATTGATTCTTTCCAAAAATTGCATATAAAGATTTCACTGATAATACATGTTTTGGAAAATGTTGGATAAATAGCAAACTATCCTTTGCAAGAAAATGTTATTGTTATTTCTGTTTGTGCCAAAAGTTGCTCTAGTAGAGTTGATTAAAATGAAAAATGCTTTGAGTTATTTGCATGACAAATTAAATGAATAAGTTGAAATTATGGGAATGGCTTCTCATTCAAAATTAATTTTGTATACTTATGTATAACTTGTAAACACTAAGACATGGACAAAAAGTTATACAAAAATGTAGTTATCTTTAAAACATACTATTTGTATTAAATAAAACCTTTTGTGGTACTAATATTGCTTTTATGTTCGGTCTTATTGTTTGAATTTGAAAGTGCTTGATATTTATGCATGTTTGGAGGACCTTCAAGACTGAAAATGGAAGCAACTGCTCTCGAAACTAGTCCCTCAGAAAATAAAAATGTAAGTGACAGAGTGTTAAAAACCGACTGCAAATAGTTTTTTTTCAATCCTTGATATTTGTTTGAAATTTTAAGTAAGCATACAATTAATATAATTTTGAGTCAAACTAGTACTCAATGTTCCACTTATTGCTAGTATTTTCCTAGAACGTGTTTCGTTAGGAACTCGTTAAATTATTGATAAATTGATGAATTCAAAAGACAACAAAGATGCAAACAAGTTACTGCTCTTTCCCCAATCAGCAATAGAACTTCATACAGAAAATTTACATATCATCCCAGAGCTACACACCTTTTCCAAAAGGTCTTCAAAGAGCACAACATTACTTTGGCCCCTCAGAACAAAATACAACACCTTTTGAAATCACATAATACAAAGGAGATACTTACAGACAAAAAATTGGGTGGATAGAGTCAACATGAAAATTTCAATGCCATGGCTGGGATTTGAACCACGGATCTCCTGGTTTCCGTCCAGTCGCTCTTAACCTTTGAGCTACCATGGCCAATGGTTAATTGATGGAAATTAACTAAAATAATAAGAGTTAAATGATGAACCCTGGGACTTAAGTACTTACAATAGTAAGTCGCCACAAAACGGTGTATCTCGTATGCGAGAGCCCCTAGTGGTCTACCGGGGAAATATACGAGTCAACTGGAGAATTTAATGTCAGGACGGTGCGTTGGCCATGGTAGCTCAAAGGTTAAGAGCGACTGGATGGAAACCAGGAGATCCGTGGTTCAAATCCCGGCCATGGCATTGAATTTTTCATGTTGACTCTAGCCATCAAATATCTTAGCCTATATACGGCTAGTGTGGAGAAATGATTAATTTCCATCAATTAACTAAAAATATTGGTTGTGTACCGGATAAATTGCTAAGGCTGTGACAACTTTTACATTGGAAAACTAAAAGGAAATTGAACATTAGGCTTAAAGATCATTTTAGGTACATCAGGAACAAAGAAATAGATAAATCGGCAGTAGCTACTATTTTTGGAAGGAGAATCACAAAATAGAATCAGAAATCCACTTATTAAAAAGTGTTCAAGGTCTAGCTGCATTAACCACATGGGAAAAAGTTTTCATAAAGAAATATGAAAGAAAATTGTTCAATTTTGACACTACTTTTAAAGAGAACCCAAACTTCAAGTTAATCAAGATACCGACAGAGACGCCCCTATCACCTCCAAGGAGTTCAGCAAACCAACATCCATTAGTCAACAACAGCTGATGATGTTAGGAAGATCCTAACGAAACACATTCTAGGTAAATACTAGCAATAAGTGCAGCATTGAGTACTAGTTCGACTCAAAATTATATTAATTTTGTGCTTCATTGTATCAGTCCTTACACATTGGAACCATACAGTTATTGTTACAATGTCATGGAAATAATGTGTAAGTGCATGGCCATTGTATAGTGACCTGCTTTTTAAAATGTCTGATTCCCCTCAGCCCACTTTATCCTTCTTATGTCTACAGCAAAATTAATGAGTAGATATGTAATAAAAATTTATTTCGATTTTCAGCAAAGAATACACTTTTGGAAGAATAGCTCATAGAAGAGTGAATCGAAAATGTAATGTGAAGGCAACACATGGGACCCTTTTGTCTTTGTGTCATGCTAAGAGAATGGAACTTCAAACCATCACATATCAACCTTTTTTAATGATTTGACTATCCTAAACTGCCATTCCCCTTGTACCTTCAATAAAATGTTTAATAAAACCATATCTGCAATAACATCAAATAGATAGAATAATATTATTTGAAGCAAAAGGTTAGAAACAGTGATGTATATAACAATTGAAGTAATGAGTTGGTATTCAAACACAACATCACTTAAAATATCCTTACTTGAACAGATAGAATTGTTCAAGTAAGGATATTTTAAGTGATGTTGTGTTTGAATACCAACTCATTACTTCAATAGATAGAATAAGCTTACATTGGCCTAATGGTTTTGAACATTAACTCCTTCCCCAGTTCCAAAGACAAAATGTTTCTCTTTTTATAATATTATAGTAGACTTTATATTACCTTATTCAACATTGTAGGACACTTAGTTATGATTATTTTATTTGACTTTCTGAAGATTTCACATATGGTCTTACCTTTGCTTTGTTTTATCTTCCATTGTGATGTACTTAGTTGTTTTCTCAATAATAAACACAGATGCGCTCAATTTGCAGTTTTATACCTACAAACAACAATAAACTTCATTAATATTTGTGATTAAGTAACAGAACCTATGCATATTCAAGATTATGCATATATTTTATGTACTAAACATATGTTTTCTTCCATTGTGTAAGGACTATGATACAATGAAGCACAAAATTAGTATCATTTTGAGTCGAACTAATACTCAATGCTCCACTTATTTGGAAGGAGAATGATGATATAGAATGAGAAATTCACTTATTAAAAAATGTCCAAGGTCCAGCTGCATTAACCACGTGGGAAAAGATCTTCATAAAGAAACATGAAAGAAAATTGTTTAATTTCGACACTACCTTTGAAGAAAATCCAAATTTCAAGTTAATCAAGATACCAACAGAGACGCACCGATCACCTCCGAGGAGTTCACCGAACCGACGTCCATTAGTCGTCAACAGCTGATGATGTTAGGAAGATCCTAACGAAACGCGTTCTAGGTAAATACTAGCAATAAGTGGAGCATTGAGTATTAGTTCGACTCAAAATTAATTTAATGATGTTTTCTATTCTAATCATATATTTCAAATACAAACCAACACAAGCATTTAGTTCAGTTCAGTTCATTTATTCACCATTTGTAAAAAATGTTACATGGTATTATCAAGACATAATGGCTATGTATGATGATTGATGGAAGTAAATTTTTACAAGGAATGATTGTGAAAAATAATACCACAATTTTTTCACATTTTTGGATTACATGGTATTATATGGTATGGATGGCATCTCCACACCTTTTTTAAATTCTTTAAAAGTGTTTGATTTTTAGAACTTAATCTAGTCTTAAAAATTAGTGTTCCTTAAGCATTCCCTTTCATCTTAGGAAATCAAATTTTTGTATTCTAAAATAATTCTGATTATTTTTTTAAACTTCCTTTTATTTTGCCAATCACTTGTGTGCAGAAGGAGGAGGTATTGCATCCCATCCAAAAAGTTGATAGCGAGATTTCATAAACAAAATATATAAAGACCACTGGAATTAAAAAGAAAGGTGTGTCAGAAAAAGTAGTGGCAATTATATGAACAAATAATTAAAAAACAACCTTTTGCTTCAAATAAAACATTTAGTAATTACTAAACCTGGTAACTGGTATTAGGTTCAGTAAATAAATATGAGATATAAAGATTTTAAAGAATTTCCGCACTCCAAACTATCCTTTATATGGAAAACAAATTAATATTTTTATTTTCTCAAAAATGACTAACAATTTTTATTAAAATGCTATATATTTGAGATATTTGCACAAATAAAATGTTTATCTTGAATCTTCTGCGAATAGCCTACAAAACTTCTTTACTTGGAAAAAGTTTTGTGTGGTTTCCTATATTCTTTTTCTTCTTTTCTATAACAATAAACTTACTGTACAAAAATATAAACCTCTTTAAAACAGGTATTCTTTCTTTCCTTTTCTTTTTTCTGTCATTTTTTGCATCATCCATTTCCACTATATGTTACTACTGGATCAGTAAAATGATTCAAGGAGGAAATAAAATGAATATGAATTTCAATACCATTCAGTATAAAGTGACAGGTTTTAAACACTTGACCATCACTACTACCTTTGTACATATTAAAAATGTTTAATGGAATTATCTAAGTAAACCATTATATCAATTATAATCAGAGGCGGCTTCTGAGATAGTGCCGCTGTGCCATGGCACCATCTGTATGAAAACGAAAGAAAGAGAAATGTATAGGAATTGCGCAAAAAAAGATTGTTTCTGAGTATCTGCTCCCTCGCGTGAGATATAAAGATTTTAAAGAATTTCCGCACTCCAAACTATCCTTTATATGGAAAACAAATTAATATTTTTATTTTCTCAAAAGTGACTAACAATTTTTATTAAAATGCTATATATTTGAGATATATAAACGCAAGTGCTCTGTCCTGATTGTTTTCCGTGGCTTGGTGCCGATTCCAGAACGGCACCATCTAGGCACATAAGCGCCTGTGCTTATACATTTCTTATCGGAGAAGGTAGTGCCGAGATTTCTCTGACGCATAACTTACGCTTTATCCGTTAGAGTGCAGTAAAGCACGGGACTCAAGATAACTGTCTGTCGCGAAATCGTACACAAACGCTTCGTATCACATTCTCATTGAACTGTATTATCAAATTTTTACTGTACTCGTCACACCTGTGCATAACAAGAGTACGGATGTAATAAATATGTATTTCCGTTTCCCTGTACGTTCTGTTTGGTACTGTGACTTTGTGGGTTCGTGGAATAAAAAGTCCAATTGCACCACTCAAAAATCTTCTTTATTTCCACCGACTTACAGTTAAGCACTTGCCAATTACACAGAAATACGTAATGCACACAATTACAATTCACCAGTTCGTAAGTTAACGTTCCGATGCACGTACACAGTCTTCTCGTCCGTTTGCTAGCTCGTCAAGCACTGACTGACTGCCCCTTGCACGACGTGTCGCTTATATAGGGTCCGCTTGCCCATCTAGAAGGTTCTCGATTAAATTGAACGTCCCGTAATTTCCAGACCCCAGTAGAAGGGTAAGGAGACGGCTCAGGGGTCCGACATCCCTCTCCTAACCATCCCTTCAGTTAGTGACAGGAGACAAATGAGTGGGTGTGGCGTGGCCTCCGGTCCCTTCTCAGCTGTTGCTTGTGGTGCTTCCCGATAATTTGGTGACACTGCTCCCTCCTCAAAGCTGGTCGTCCCGAACAGCACCATCGTAGCGGGCTAGACGATCCAGGTGTACCACCAACATCTTCCCTCGGGGAACCTTCTGGATGCGGTAGACCACGTCGTTAATCCTCTTCACCACCCGGTATGGTCCTTGCCATGGCTGCTGGAGCTTCGGGCAGCGTCCCTTGGTCCGGGTAGGACGGTACAACCAGACTAGGTCACCTTGCTGGAACCCTTGGCTGTTGGCTTGCCTGTCATACCTGGTCTTCATGCGGTCGCTCGTCTTCTGGATGTTCTGGCGAGCCATCTCGTGCATGTCGTGGAGATGGTCCACCAAGTTCTCCACATACTCGGTCGCTGGCTGTTTCGCTTCCGGAGGGCTTCCAAAAGCCAGGTCACAAGGGAGGCGTAACTCTCGGCCGAACATTAAGCTGGCTGGCGTCATCCCAGTTGTGTCGTGTGTAGACGAGCGATAGGCCAGCAAGAACAGTGGCACCTTGACGTCCCAGTCTCGCTGATGGCTGGCCACGACCTTCCTCAGGTGTTCCTCTAAGGTCTTGATGTACCTTTCGACCATGCCATCCGATTGGGGATGTAGAGGCGTAGTGCGAGTCTTGTTCACCCCAAGCCTTTGTAGTGCCTCCTTCATTAGGTTGGACTCAAAGTTGGTACCCTGGTCACTGTGTAGCTCTAACGGCACCCCAAATCGACAGAATACTTGCTCCACGAGGCAGTCTGTGACTGTCTTTGCCTCTTGGTTTGGGATGGCATACACCTCCGGCCACTTGGTGAAGTAGTCCACGACCACCATTAGGTACTTGTTGCCTCGGTCGGAAACTGGGAACGGTCCAGCAATGTCAACGGCGATCCGTTCGAATGGCGCTCCGACGTTGTACTGCTGCATGCGACCCCGGCTCCTAGTCTGAGGGCCACGACTCGCCGCGCACACGTGACACTGACGGCACCATCTCTCAGCATCTGCTCGGAGTCTCAGCCAGTAGTAGCGCTGCCGTAGTTTGTCAATTGTTCGGTTCGCTCCCAGGTGTCCTCCCGAAGTACCGGCGTGTACTTCCTCCAGGACTTCCAGGACCTTACTCCGGGGAAGTACCAACTGTTCCCTCTGCGTCTTCCCATCGGGTGACTCCCATACCCGGAACAGCACACCCTCTCTGGTCTTCAACGAGTCCCATTGGGCCCAGTACGACTTGTAGGTGGCGCTCCTCGGTGCGATGTCCTCCCAGGTTGGTCTCGTCCCTGCCTCCACTTCCCTCAAGAGTGGCCCCAAGTCTGCGTCCGCCAGCTGCTCCCTCCTCAGGCCTGCGCTATCCCAGCCATCCGCAGGCACTGCCGTGACTACTCGGACTGCTGCGGCACGCTCCTTCTCCTCCACTCTTGTACACTGGCCGCACTGTTCCGGACAGGGTCTTCGGGACATGGCGTCTGCGTTACCGTGGCTCTTCCCTCTACGATGTTCCGAGGTGAAGTCGTACTCCTGCAGCCTCTGGACCCAACGTGCTGTCTGGCCTTCCAGGTTCTTAAAGCTCAATAGCCAGGTTAGGGCGGAATGGTCAGTCCTCAGGTGGAATGGCTGACCGTACAGGTACTTGTGGAAGTGCTCCAATGTCTTTACTACCGCCAGTAATTCTCGTCGGGTGACGCAGTAGTTCTTCTCTGCCTTGGATAGCGTCTTGCTGTAGTAGGCTATCACCCGCTCATGGCCGTCCTGGATCTGCGATAGGACACCTCCAATGCAATGGTCGCTAGCGTCGGTGTCCACAATGAAGGCGCCACCCGGTTGTGGGAAACCCAAAATTGGAGCACTGCACAGGGTCTCCTTTAGGTGCTGGAAAGCGTTTTCTGCGTCCTCCGTCCACACATAAGGCCGGTTTTCCTCCGTCAGGCGGGTGAGGGGTTTTGCGATGTTGTCGGCCTTTTCCTCTAAATCGTTAAGGCGGTCGTCTACTTGACCCTTCCGCTTGCCCAGATTCGTGACGTCATCCCTCACGCCGGCCAACCGTTCCTCAAACTTGGCGGCGAGAGCCTCGTTCGCCACCTTCATTTCGGTAGCCAGACGGTCATTCGCTGCTCTCATTTCCGTGGTTAACTCGGCCTTAATTTGTTCCGTCTTCTCGGTGATGTTGTTGTTTGCCGTCTTCATTTGTTTCAGTTCCGCGGCCAGGTTGTCATTTATAGTCTCCAGCTTCGCGGCCAGGCTGTTCTTTGCCGCTTCTGTTTTTGCAGCGAGGTTTTCAGTTGCCGTCTTCATTTCTTCCAGCTTTGCGGTCAGGTTGTTATTTGTAGTCTCCAGTTTCGCGGCCAGGCTGTTATTTGCCGCTTCCGTTTTTGTTGTTAGTTCGGCCTTCATTTCTTCCATCTTCTTAGTGATGTTGCCGTTGGCCGTCTTCATTTGTTTCAGTTCCGCTAAAATCTTTTCTAATGCTGCCTCCATCGTTGTAATGTTCGGTGATGTTGTTTTCCCGCTTCCTGACACCAGTGTGACTTTGTGTTATATCCCACTCCTGACACCAGTGTGACTTTGTGGGTTCGTGGAATAAAAAGTCCAATTGCACCACTCAAAAATCTTCTTTATTTCCACCGACTTACAGTTAAGCACTTGCCAATTACACAGAAATACGTAATGCACACAATTACAATTCACCAGTTCGTAAGTTAACGTTCCGATGCACGTACACAGTCTTCTCGTCCGTTTGCTAGCTCGTCAAGCACTGACTGACTGCCCCTTGCACGACGTGTCGCTTATATAGGGTCCGCTTGCCCATCTAGAAGGTTCTCGATTAAATTGAACGTCCCGTAATTTCCAGACCCCAGTAGAAGGGTAAGGAGACGGCTCAGGGGTCCGACATCCCTCTCCTAACCATCCCTTCAGTTAGTGACAGGAGACAAATGAGTGGGTGTGGCGTGGCCTCCGGTCCCTTCTCAGCTGTTGCTTGTGGTGCTTCCCGATAATTGGGTGACAGTACAGTATATTGTAAACTAGGATGGATTATTGATAAGATTACCTAAATCGTTCGAAATTGGCACACATATTTATATTTTAACTACCCTTATTTATTTATTCATTCATTTATGGCACCGTCAATACAATGCCTCACCGGCCACCCCTGATTATAATTACTTTATAATAATATAAAAAAAAAGACATGGGCAGTGTGTAGGGACTTCTTTTAGGACAGCCCTGCATTAGGGAGTTCCTGCCCACGCGAGCACCAAGTCCCTCTTGTCCGGAGAGTAGTACGAAATCTACTTGGAAAGGGGAGGCGGGGGGGGGGGGGGGTAGCGGGAGAGGTAGTCTCTCCAAAGGGGTTAGCATCGGTTCCCTCGCTAGCTCCAGGACACACTGACTCTGTGTGTAGTACCTGGTCAAGGGTCTCTTACGAGTCCAGTGTCCTACTGTGCGGACGAGGTGCCCTCTCTCCTGGGAAGAGATAACAAGGATAAAGCCCTCAACGATCTAACTAAAGAGCAGAAGAAGCAACCCACCATTTGGGATTAATACAAATGGAGACTATGGTGATTAACTCTAAGATGGCAATCCCAATCGTCTTACTCTGCGGAACGCCAGTAACGTGCCCAGAGGACATTTGCTTACTAAAAGTCTCATAGATAAAGGAAGCAGGAACAACACTTTTAATTTAAATTTTATGAGTCCAAAACGAGCCTACATGGCTTAAACAGTGAAAAGTTGTTGTTAATGATGATGATAATAATGATGATTATGATAAAAAGACATCTTTTACAAGGATAGTTTATAGAAGTTGTATATAAATAAACGATGGTGGGTTGAAAAAGTCACATGAAGTTAACTTGAAAATTTTTAATAAATAAAAGCTCATTCTATGATAGTTTTCATGAACTCAACTGGTTCCCTAACTGAGCCCCTGCTTCCATTTAGAATTTTACTGACCCCCTTTTGGTTATATCATGAAATGTTAAACATTTGCTTTAGTTGTAATTATATTTGTCTCGAAAATTTTAATGGCTTATTTTCCGAAATTAATGACTTGCGGATGTCCTGGTTCACTGTATATTTCTTGTCACCTGAAGAAATAACTAAGAACGTAATGTTAAACTTCTGGGTACTTCGGCAACTTTTCTGCTTAAAGTGTATAGCGGGATGATCTACCTATCCTACTGAAGACGAAAGATGTTAGTGGATATCTTAAACATAGGGTAGACTATCCTGCCGCACAATTATTAAACCAGAGAAATTCCCCACATTCCAGAGGTTTAGATTGTAATTATTTGTTTTCCCAAAGTATCTTTATGCAACATACAACTAACTGAAACACGCTGTATAGTTATTCCTTTAAGAAATGCGTACGTATTTGGCTTATGAGCACGAGTATTAAATTACCTCCAAGGTCATTTGGTATCCAGAAATGCATTAGTTTTACTGTTTTGAGGACAAGCCACTTTTATTGACATATATTTAGCGATTTAATGAGTTCTTCACAATTATTATTATTATTATTATTATTATTATTATTATTATTATTATTATTATTATTATTATTATTATTATTATTATTATTATTATTATTATTATTATTATTATTATTATTATTATTATTATTATTATTATTATTATTATTATTATTATTATTATTATTATTATTATTATTATTATTATTATTATTATTATTATTATTAATTTTTTTAATTTTTTTAACTGAAGTTAATCTTATTTTATGAACAATTACACAATTTATTTTACTCAGTTGTCTTCACCAATTATTGTGACAATATTTTAAAGTCCCGCATACTTTTACGTTAAACTACTTAATAGTTTTAAAAACCATACAACAATATTTAACTCCAAAGTTCCAGCAATTAAATTAAAACTTTTGATTCTTTTTGCGTTTAATATTTGCATTATAAATTATGTAACCTCTTACATTTTAAAGTGTGGTATCTTAAAATCTACTCACTGAGCAAGATGTAAACAAGAGAAAAACAGAGGACTGTGCTTTGCGATAGCATGGCTGGTTGGTCGGTAATCTATCGGAAGCCATGAATCAAGTGAGAACATCAAAATGTGACGGTCAATATTCCGGCAGACGCTGACCTTGATCTAGACCTTGCAGACTATGTAGGTCAGTAAATTGCACCAGCTGTTCGTAAACGGATCTTCCTCTTTTTTAAAAGACCTGTTGATAATGTTTGCACCATAAAGTTGATGAGGGAACGCAAATGTGAAATGTTTCAAGGTAATTGCATGTAAGTGTTAAGAAAACATGCTTTACGGGAAAGCCTCTTTTTCTTATTCATTTGTTACGTGCTTTGTTTTATGTGGTGATCTGTGGTGATATTCTGAGTCTACTTCTACGGTTAGAAAGGAGGAGCATTTTCAATAAAGGGCATAAAGTTAACTTTTCAAAATTCTCCAGAAAACAGAGTAAATCCGAAAATACTTCGTAAGTTAAATTATAAACAAATTGTACTATATAGTTAAACACATTAATATTTTTTTTCCTCTCTTAGCATTATAGCTAGGTTCTATTTTTCTCCCTTCACTTAGTAAAACACTATTTTATGTTAAGGAAGCCAGAGCCATGTTGGAAAATAAACATAAAAACTTAAGGGAACTCATTGGCGAAATTTTGCATATGTTAATTTTATTAGCTTTAAATATGTTTGGTTTTTGTTACGTGGAACAAAATTAAATGTCTTTTGTAAAGATTACAGTTGATATTTGTTTAAAAGTAAGCATGCAGGTGTTTTAAATAGTTCATTTCTTTTCAAGCAGCCTTGCTTCGAAATTCTATTATGCAACATTTTTCTGACCTTACATAGATAATCCCTTCTGACACAGATTTATCAGAATGGCTTAAAAAGTTGTGCATAAGTAGTTACTATGAGGTTTACATCAAAGTTCATATCTATGAATTGGAGCATGTTGAAATTAAAGATTGCAAATTCTTTACAAAATCAGAATTAGTTTACAAATGTTCAATTAACACTATATTTATTTAACAGTAAAACAGAAAAATAACCTTTGCTTCTATAAGACAGAGCCAAATAATTGAACATAACAAATAAATACTTGAATAACTATTACGATGCAGTTGATGCAAGGTTTCACTTTTCAGTTTAATTGTTGTGAGGCATGGCACAAATTAAATGAAAAGATTTAGCGATTCTTTGGTATGGTCAATTTCACAGCCACATGATTAATCAATAATGACAAATCAAGGTGGAACCGAGGCTTGGATTGATAATTTGATAAATTGTAGTACTATATTCTATGGAACTATTTACGAATGGATGTTTTCGTTCTGTTCTTTCGTTTGAAACATCCTCCGAGAAACAGAAGAAATTCAAGCATAAGATGCCCCTTGCAGAATCGAAAGTGTGTAAAAACAGGATCAAAACGCATTTTTATATGGTCGCATATTTTGAAACTATAAAGCAGTAAAAGTTTTGAGTTATCCCAGAGACTATGGTTTCAATTCCTTGCTAAAACGAGAGAAATGTTCTTGAATTAGACTATTTGGAATTGTGTATGTGAGAATAAATATGACTGTGTTTCTAACGAAAATCACTGAAAACGAGCAGCAAAAACCTACAGTCAACGAATTAAGTTTTTCTAAAACCATGGTCTCCTCTGATATGATCACAAATATTAAAGGGCGTTATACAAATTAAAAAGAAAGAAAGGAGTAATAAACTTAACCTTTAAACTAACCTGATTAAACGAACAATTCAGTAACCAAAATATACATTTATACCATGGCAGATTCATTTTATATACGGTTATAATTATTATAGACAGACGAAAGCTATTTTACTCAAATACATACCAAATAACGAGAGATTGCAGCATGGCATATGTAAGCTGACAACCGTAGGTTTTCTATGCAATTTCAAATCCATTACTATACAGTGTGCGCGCAATAACGTGGTTTCTTATCAGTTATCACGTCTTGTTGCATTAGGTACATCAATACCGAAGCTATATTGTCAGTAAAACTGACAATAAACATAAATTCATAAAACGTAGGCTGATGTTTTAGAAAGTGGTATTGTTAACTTTAGTAGCGAAAGTGGCACCTGTGTTTTGCCCAGTAAAAATTCTCTTCAAACAAAACGTGTTTTATAAATGAAGGAAAGAAGACATCAATCATTTACATAAAGCCTTTTCTTAGTAGTAGTATTTTGAAATTACTAAAAATTCTTTTGATGCATATAAGTAGCATTTAATATTTACATCAAATGTTTAGACCTGCATTAAAGCATAATTTAAAGGATATAAATCCTAATGGTTAAATTCGAAATTATATCTTAGAAAAGACGATTTAACCTAAAGTTTTTGTTGAGAAATAAATAAATCTATGTTAGGGAGCGATTCTAGAGATGTTAACTTGGAATAATTTTCTTCGAAACCTATGTATTGCATCACATTAAAACGTTAACTCACTTAATATAGGCAATTCATAGTGAACTTATTTACAATAATTTTAATGTTTCGTGTCATTTGTTAAAATATTGCTGCGAGACAATTTTATTTTTTTCGAACTTTGAAAATGTGTATACCTATCTATTTTTCAAAAGAGCTATTACATAGCCACACGTTCACCTAATATTCCAACTTGTAACGTTTTAATTTTCATTGGAATAGCTTTTTGAAGTAAAACCATACACAGGAGAAAAGGCTACAAAATGACCAGAGCGAATAAAATAAAATAAAAAATGTAACTTAGAGAAAAACAAAGAGTAAAAATAATTACATTGTGCAATTAAATGCTCATTTTACCTCGAACATTTTGCATTGGAATACAATTAAAGGCAGTTAATTGTAAGCTAATTTCAAATTGCAATACACATCTTTGACTTTAAAGCCAGCAAGGTATTTACTTTGTTTTCGCTGAAAGAAGCAAATGACAGTCAGCCGCGAGTACTCACCGACACTTCTCAGATGTCTTTTCTCGTGTGCTGGCGAACTGAAATAAGGAAACAGCTGACCGTCGCCGGTGTTTTATAGACTACGCTCTCGTGCAAAACGTCAACAAACTGAAGTTGCGCAACCTGCAAGTGACGTAAGGCATTCATCCATGCGCCTGAGCTTTTTCTGTATCCGGTGCTAGACACGCCTCACACCGGTCTGTCTCGTCTGGGTCAGTTCATAAGGTGTCCTTAACTGATGACTAATTTTGCCAAATGAATCGTCTAGAAATCGATTGTATTAAGAGCTTAACACATACTTAAAGTTGTGTTAAAAACTTAAAGGATGTATTAGCAAACGATCTTATAGCATCGGCGATAGAATTTAACCCCTTTAGAGCATAGTTGCTTTATGATTATTTAGGACTGAAATTTTAAAATACTAACTTAAAATATATTACTATACAAAGTGAATAAAGCATCAAACCTACACTGTGTGAGTACACTAAAATTATTCGTGTTTAATTACTTTTAAACAATCAATAGTTAATAAAAGTATCAAAA
>CM060949.1:144726750-144769250 GCA_030765055.1 Mantis religiosa
GTGAGTAGTGTCACGTTGCCGCCATTGCTTCCTGCTTTCAAGGCCAGCCACTAGGCGACATCATGAAGCGAGTCGTATTACTACTGAGCAGATATAAGTCGAGATTGTTCTAAAAATGTAAATCGAGAACATTCGACTACTAGAACGATGTCCCGCGCCAGGCAGTACTGTATTTGAGCGATGCGAGGCCACGCAGGTCTGTAGCATAAACAGTTCAAGCTCCTTTCCCTCTTTAGTCTCCGCTTGCCTTCTTGTGAGGGTAGACAGTAGGCTTTAAGTGATAGTCGAATCTTTTAAAGCTGGTCGCTATGTGATTTTTTGAAATCCCTTTCTCTGCATATCTAGAACATAGACAGGTCGTGGGTTCGATTCTCCTGGAGGCGCTTCTTCAGGGAGATAAGCACAAAAGATCTTGTATAGGTAGAGATGCTAAATCTACACTTCGAAACTTGCCTAGTCATAGAGTCCAGTCCCATTTGAGAAAGGTGTAAGTATTGTAAAATTCAAACAAATAAAAGGAAGACTTAAAAATGATTCATGCAGAAAAATATTGATTTGACATAGATTGTGTGCTTTAACGAAATCTGTATCAATTCTGCAGTAAAAGTTTATCTCCTAAAGTTTACCAGTTCCGAAATGAATGGGCGGAATCTAGTATCGACTTTTTAAGTGGAATACTATACTTTGCCTGCGCTGAAAACAATTGATAAGCTCTGTATAGCTCGAATTATGTAGAACAAGGTCCAAGAGTAACAAGCCGCTCGGACTTCCGGCTTGGTGACGACTTCAAATTTGGGAATATGTGTATAATATGTGGTGTCCGTCCTTCAGATTTTAGAGTTGTCATTTAAGTGCATCGCCCTACTTGTGTTGTTTACAGAAATAACAGCTAACGCTGGTTGCATCAATGTCATGGCTTACAGAAGGTTATGAAATTTACTCTTTCCGCGCGAGTTTGGCCTTGGTTCTTTCATTCGCATGCCAAACGTCTTTTATTGAGGACAACGCTCGCTCTTATATAATAGTTAAGTAATTCGATGTTTAGGGCAAAATATAAGGGAAATATTTGTCACAATGAAAAAGTGTTTCTTGTTAGTTTTTGATACACCATAGGATAGGAAAGGAGCCACTGTAATTTACCACAGCACTGAGGCCATCTATATCTTACGTGACCTCTAGTAAGAAAGAAAATATGAGACACGAAGGGCGATCAGATCCAGACATGGTGCCCGTTAACGAGGACAAGGAAAGTTAGCCCTTGGTGCTATTTTTATACAATGCAGTACCCGCTACACCATGGTGTTAATAGTATTAAAATCTATTGGTGAAATTTAGAGGCCAATACTCTTTGAATGGGATTATATGGAGCTCAACTTTTGCTGCTTTTAGGAATTGCTCCGGAGTTATCTATGGTGCCCGCATGCCACGCGGGTTACTCGATGTCACCTCAAGCGACGTTTTCGGATCATAATCTCCTAGACTGTATTCATAGTTATCACTTTGGTCTAGACTATTTCCGACTAACTTGGTCTGCACCAAAGGCGGTCTAACTTTCTGGTATTCACAGATAATAGAAAGCCTTGGACCAAGTAAAGCCGTGGATCAGCACGGAACAAATGTTACACAGCGTGGAAAGGTTCTTCTGCGCATACACTCTAAACAAACCACAGTGTACCTACAAGTTTATAAATCTCTGTGGTACTTTCACAGCTGTTTCTTAATCATTCTTACGGTTGCTGCTGCTGTTTGAGGTTCGGTAACAAAGTTTGGTGTGCTGTGAATAGATAATATGAAGAAGCGTGGTATCAATTGGTCAGGAAGACCAATGTTTTCTCTAGTCCAAAAAAGAATGAACGTTATAGAAAATAAACTAGTGACGACGAATACAAATGTGAGAAAGGAGGAGGCATGCAGGGAAATTTATAACGAGTTTGCTGATAATGCGGCTTTACTTATGCCTGACTAACATCGTGCAGGTTAACAGTGTTGTTTTGATATCCTCTTCTTGCATAATACCGAAGTGCTGTTAGGATTTGAGTGTCAATTGAGATACTCAGGTCTGGGTTATCGTCTTTGACGTACAGGTTAGGACGAATCATTTCTATCGGCTTTCTAGCATTCGCTTTACTAAACCTGTATCTGCTTTTGAAGTTTAGGTCGACGTATTTCGCAGTAATTTCTATTCTTGGTAGAGAAGTTTTACCCCGTCTTATTTCACGAATTTTACCACCACAGCTACAATTAATCACTTCATCGCCCATGTTGCATAGTCCGCCTTTAATCTACCCCTCGGAGGCGGACCAAAATTTGAGCCGGAACAACGTGTTTGGTCCCCGGACTATCGCTAATCCCGGTTTATGAATATAAAAAAATCTATGATCCACCGTTAGTCCACCGGAAGTGGCAAGTTGGTCTGGACCAAGTCTGACTATAAATACGGCCCGACCTAATTGATGCTGTGGTAAAATTAAGTGGAATTTTGTTTATAGCCCGGCGCTTAATTTCATCCTCCATGCATGGAAGAGATGTGGATTCATATGGTGTCTCACAGGAAAGTAACGGTTGACGAGCCTGCTGCGCCTAATTATATAAACCTGGGATGCTGGAAACGAGATCCCAGGATGAGGCACCAACCAACCATCCATTCAAGCTCCAAGGAGAACTTTTTTTACCCCTTGCCGTCGCCTGCTACTGCAACTGTGAAGCATTTGAAAGTGAAACAGGTGAAAAGAAATGATTGAGACAGGAAATAATACGAGAAAAACAATCACCCCAGCATTAGCCTACCCTCCAGTGAAAACTACAAAAAAGAAGTCTAAATCAGGGTAGCCAGTCCAACAGGATTTAAAGGGAGAATGAATTCCACTTATACGCCGCCATTTAAAATTTAAAATTTTAAATTATACGTAAAGTATATTTGAATACTTATTTAGCGGCCTTCTTAAATTTAACGTTTGTAATGCTTTGAAACACATTTTTCAAGAAAATTATGCTTCATTTTGATTAAATATTTAGAAAATAAGGTGAAGATGTTCTTTAAAGTTATGAATGACGACTTTTAATGTGTAATTGTGTGTGTAGTAATTTCTAAAATTTCTCATTTTTAGCTTTTTACAGCCTGAGTATTAAGAGTAACAATATTTTAGAATAATTCACCTATAGCTGTGGAATAAAAAAATTGTGTTAAATTCAGATGACTTTCTTTAGCCACTATCGTTCACTTATATATTGTTCCACCAAAAACACATTTTCCCATATGCCTACTTCATGTTTGTCGAGATAAACATTGCTTTATTACACATTTCGTTGTACCAATATAAATGGAATGGGATATTACAGCGATAGTCAAATGTTTAGAAGTCGGTAGATATATACTGGTTTCGAAATTCAATGTTCTTTCTGCAAAATCGATCTTTAACAGCAGAAGTCCCCGAAATGGCAGAGGCCATAAAAATTGTGTGAAATACAAATGTTTGAAGGAAACCCACATTTTCATGTAGTGTTTGTTAATCTCTTTTGGTTTAATAATTACACACATTTACACAAAAAATTAATTCGTTTCGAGGATTTCGCCGGCTTTTCCCTGAAAATGGTGTTTTATTTACTACGCAAGTATCTTGACTATTTGATGTTTTAACGAAAAACTTTAGAACTACCGTAATAAAATAAAAAATTACGTTTATGTGTAATTAAAAATTTACATGTTCTTATAAAGGAGGGAGGATTTTCTTAAAAATCGTGGTGTTACATTCATGACAAATGCTAACTTAGATACAAATTTAATAATTATAAAATAATTACGGAGGAGATTTGGCACCGAAACCTGTGATTTGTACCTAAGCCCCAAATGGGGTATTCCCGGGAGGAAAGATGACAAAGGGCGGTCGACCAAAGGAGTCACGATAGTACAGAGGGCAGGATCTCTACTATTTACCGGTTGGAAACTCCCCGGCAGGCCAGCGCAAACGACATCCCACCCGCCCTGGTCCGGAAACGGCCCGCCAGGTCGGCCCGGAAACCGGAAACCATCCTACCGAAGGTGGAGTGTTTACCAGAAGCATACCACCTGCTATGCAGCGCCGAGACACCCGCCGACACTTGTACTCTGAAAGAGACAATCAGATGAAAGATGATGTGAATTGATGATAGAGGTGAAATGGAGGGACAGGAAATTCGGCGGATATAATTAGCCTACCCGCATTCACCTGGTGACCCGGGAATACCCACAAAAGAAAACCATGGTCATGTAGTCGGCCACGGGAATCGAACCTGTGTCTCCCAAATGCGGGCCACAGACGAAACCATCCCGCACGGACAGTTTAGCATTAGTTACCCGACATTTCGTTTAGAGTTATATGAACACAATACACACGCACCACAGAGTTTTCCTAAAATAATTGTATTCAATGAGCCTAAAAACATGTACTAAAGTTGGCCAAGTAGTGAAAGATCAACTCAAACCAGAAACAACGATCATGTCTGGGAAATGGCTAATACTTCAGACAGAGTATTCGAATTGAATTGTGTATTTACAGAGATGTATATTTTCGTTATGGATTACAAAACTTCACAAAATTCGTTCCTATTGAGAAGAATTTCACAGGGTAGTCTCAGAAAATTCAAATTACTTTTATCAGTCATGTGAATATCTTAAAATTGTGGCATTTTAAGAAAATTCGCCAGAAAGTCAGAAATAACAACAACACAAATGTTCCAAGTGCCGAGATTTTCTTGAAAATCTTCGTGTTTCATCATGTGAAGATGACGAAATTAATTAGAAAGTTTGGTAAATTTTGGATTTGCATTTTCACTCACGTTTGCTTCTCTTTCCTACTCGTAACAGAACCCATGGCGTAACAGCCCACAAGCAAGCCAGAGTCTGCCAATCCGACTGCCGGCCTCACGCCCACAACACCCTCCCCAATCGATACGGGGAGGAGATATGATGAGCTCCTTGACACCCTCAGCCCGAAAGTTGGCTTTCTAGAGCAGGTTTGGCTATCTAGCGTAGCTCCTCACTTCCCTCACGATGCTGAGTGGGCACCGGTTCTATACCCGGGACTTAAAACCCGCATACCGCAGAGGTGAATCCATCCCAAGAGAATTCCGTGGCAAGGAACCAAAGCACACCGCTCTAGCACAGTAAGTTTCGGCGCAGGACTCTTTCCTACTTAGGGGGACCACAAAACATGTGTTTCCGATGAAATCTCGATCAGTAGGTGCTAGAAAAGGTAAAAATCATGACATGCTCATTTTACGAGCTGGCCTATATAGTTTTCCATTTTTGCATAACATACACTCTGAAAGTTAGGCAATAAGAACCACATTTATATTCAAAGATAAAACGTTTACACGTACAGGTATGGCAAACATTCCCCGATGTATTTTGGCTGCACTGTGTATGCAGACTTCCGTCCTGTAGCTGTTATGTTCTCTATTGTTTCTTCCCCATTTATGGCCCCCTGGATAATAAAACCACTGTGGCAACTAGCTTGCATGTTTAGCAAGTAATGATTTTCTTTTGGTCGCTAGTGCAAGCTCAGATAGTTGCACAACATTACAAAGTATCTATTTGTCTTTTAGAATATGTATACGCATCTACGAGAAACCATTAGTCAGAATTTCACTATCCGAAACTGCGTTCTTCTGAGAACTAATCTGTGGATTATAAATTTTACACAATAGATTTTTATCAATACCATATTTGGTACGCTAGTGCACTTTTATTACGATAAGCTGTGCGAATCATTTTTTTAACAGTCTGCAACTTTGTCCTCCATGCGTTATCAGTGGCATGTTATGATAAGAATTAATCATCAACACTTTTCGTACTTGAAGTGTATTTATATCTGATAAGAAATTATGGCATTTATGAAAGTTTAACCAATTGCAGTTTCCAGAATAAACCCTTATTACAGTTTTATTGGGAACATTTTTATGATGATTAGTTATATTATAAGCTTAAAATGTTAATAATAATAAATACTTAACTGGCTGGCCTCGTAACTCAGTTGGTATAGCACCTGCCTGCCGTGCTGGGGGTCCCAGGTTTGATTCCCGGCGCTGGGGTGGGGATTTTTCTCCAATCAGGATGATTCCCCATCTTCCCCAGAGTCTGGAAATGTGAATGAGAGTGCGAATGTGTGCGTGATCTAATGATTAAAACCCAACGAACACGAGTTAACACCTTCGATATATTCCAAAGGAGAACGGCTGTCGATATGACCATTGCAATGAAAGGCGAGATATAAATGGAACAAAAAAATTCTTAACAAGTATATTCATGATTATTATAAGTGAATATAAATGACAATATAAACACCAAGGAATCTGGTGTAACTTATTTAGTCAATTCTTGTATTGCAGGTAATTTAAAAAACTATATAATTATGCTCAGTACTGTTACGTAGCGGAGTAAGATATTTTTTTCCAAGATTAATCTACAACTGGAAATTGTTCAGATAGTTTATTGTGTGTTAATCATAGATAATAAGGCTTTGTTTTCAAGTGGTTTTTGTCTTCACGAATTAATGAGGTGTCATCGACATATATAGTTATGTGTAATCATTTGTACATTGTATACATAGGTATCATATACATAAGACAAAAGTAACAGTGTCTCAGTACAGAACCCTGAGGAACTTCCATCCCTACCACATCATATTTAAATTTAATTGTGAAATACTGCATTCTTAGTTTCAATAGCCGGCCCTTGTAGCCATGGTCGCTAGAGCAAATGTCTCTAGCATTCCACCGCGTACAGGGTCGCGGGTTCGAATCCCACCTTGGGAATGGGTGTTTATTTCTGAAACTACAGAAAATAGGCAGTAAAACAAACGGAAACAATAAAAAACTGTTAGATAGATAGATAGTTTTATTCACCTTAGGAATATACAATATTCATGGCTTCGTCAAATTTGTACCCATAAGAATAATACATTTCTTATGAGTAATACAATTATGAATACAATAGTAATTAAATAATACAATAGTAGTTAAATAATACAATAGTGATTAAAGTGCAGTAGTAATTAACAGAATAATAATACAAATAGTAATTAAGAATAATGCAACTTAGGTCACACAATAGTTTAATGTATTACATTTTTAAGAACTAGGCTATAAGAGACATAATTTTTACCAAAAAAATCAATATTTACTTTATTATTTAATTTTACTTCTTAGAAACCCATCTGTTGTCTGTGACATTACTTTTAGTAGGATATTTTTTGCAGCTTTTCTGAATATTACAAGCATCACCTTCGAAGTTGCACAGGTATTTATTCACAAACATCATTTTAGGAAGCATTGATATGTTGATCATGTTTTAAGTATTCTTCCACTGAATAATAGCAACCTTCTCTTAAAAATGTTTTTACAGTCAGTTTAAACCTTTTTTCCGATGTTATACTTTCAATGCCATCGGGTAGTTTGTTATATAATAATACTGCTTTAAGTTCGAAGCTATGTGTGAATAAAGTTGTATTGTGGCTTATAATGCGTAGATCTGATTTACTTCTTGTATTATGTGCACGTATCTGCGAATTTGTTTCAAATGGAGCAAGTACAATTCTTGTCCTAACTAGAGCTTCATATATATATACACACAGGGTAATGGAAGTATTTTTAGTAGTTTAAAATATGGTTTACAGCTGGTGGTGAAAGGAATATTTACTATATAACGAATAGCCCTTTTCTGCAGTCTAAATATTTTTTATACATCTTTAGCATTTCCCCAGCTAAGTATACTATAAGACATTACAGAATGAAAATAATCAAAATAAATAATTCTCAACACATTTGTGTTTACAGACTCCCTCATTGATTTAATAACGAATGTAATTCTGCTTAGTTTCGATTCTAGCTGCTGAATTTGTTTTTCCCATTTTAAATGTTCATCTAACCATATTCCTAGAAATTTGGTATTTGATTCATAGAGTAGTGATTTATTCCCTAAATATATACTTGGGAATTGAGCAGTGTTATTTAGTTTGTGGTGAAAGCCTATAGCTACTGATTTTTCTTCATTTATTTTTAGTTTATTTTTTAAAAACCAATTGACAATTTTTGTATTAAAAGTATTATTATAGCTTAATACCAAATTCGAGGTTTTCCCAGTCATTAATATGCTGGTATCATCGACAAAGAGTGTCAAATTGATGTTCTCGCCCGTTTTATTTAAACCTAGACCTAAATCATTAATATATAAGAGAAATAAAAATGGGCCCAATATTGAACCCTGGGGCACACCTTGTTGTTAAGTAGATAAAAATATATCTCCACATGCATAGATATATATTTTTTTCAATTGCGTAATAATTGAATGAAAAATCAAATATATATTGTACATTGTAAACTGTTTTGCAAGTAGGATGTGAGATCATACATTTATCTATACAACCAATACGAGGCACTTATGCCTTTGATACGTCTAAAAATATACTATTTTCTCCTAGGTTTATCGCTGTGTTATGTGTAAATTCAGACACTGCAGCAACAGTTGAAAGTCCTCCTACGAAAACAATGTTGGGGATGGAGTAATACACTGTTTGAATATAGGAAACCTGCTCACACTTTGCAAACTATTTTCTCAAAAAGTTCTTCAGCTATACAAGTTAAGGTTATAGTTTCTGGTTGTTTACTCATATTTTTTATGCACATATCTTACAATACTAATTTTTATCAAAATATTTATCTACTTGATCAGTAGATAGAAACGTATAGGAATAGTTACACGTCAACAAAATGTCAATATCCGGCTGTTGCATCTAATCCAAAGTGATGATTAGAAGTGAAATGTTTAATAATATACGAGATCATGCAGGAAATTCTGTATTTTGTTTTCAGTTATTTATCAAATGTCTGCTTTCAAATATTAATAATGTTTTAAAACTTTTATATTATACTATCATATCCAGAACTCTGTCATTTTTAACTTTCAGATGATGCATATAGCATCATTGTACGAGGGCTGTTCAATAAAGAATGATCATAATTTTATTACCGTCATAATTTTTCGCACTAAAATTCAATCCTATTATATTCTGTTAGCTTACTGTGAAACAAACACGCCGTAGTAGTTTCACTGTTGGTACTCCTGGTTTCCGCTTATGAGAACCAGGCAAGTTCAGACATGTTCAGTGTCACCTACCCTGCAATGGAGGTAACATGCACTTAAAGTTGATGTTAGAGGAAGATCCGGAGTTTCTTTCAAACATAATCACTGCTGATGAAACTTGGCTACATCATTTTGATCCCAAGAGCAAACAGCAGAGCTCAGAGTGAAAATCTCCTTCATCACCAACCCCCTCCCAAAAAGGCCACGCCATGGCTCAGTGGTTAGACCACTTGGCTCTCACCAAGGTGGCCTGGGTTCGATCACAGGCGACCGCAAAGTGAGATTTGTGGTGGACAACACGGCGTTGGGGCGGGTTTTCTCCGGGATCTCCGGTTTCCCCCGCCATCTCATCCACCGGTGCTCCATCTTCATCTCATATATCATCAGTGGCATCGCCTGCGGTACCGTATGTAGTAAAAGCGGACGTTAAACACTACACACACGACCCCCCAAAAAGCAAAAGATATTTGCTTCTGCTGGGAAAGTTATGGTCATATCATTCTTTGATATTCATGAAATGGTTTATTAGCATGTTGTACCTGCACACACATCAGTAACTGGACAATACTACAGGGATGTCTTGGAAACATTGCAAGTCCATATCAGGCGCAAAAGACCACATTTCCGTAAAGCAGACTGCGTACTACACCACGATAATACGCGGCCGCATATTGCCAATGTTGTTGCTGAATATATTGCAAAAATCAACGTGAAGTGCACCTGTCACCCTCCCTGTTGTCCGGATTTAGCCCCATGTGACTTTTTTATATTCCCTAACTTGAAGAAACGCCTTCGTGGGAGGCATTATCCATCATCAGAAGCAGTGGTGAAGGCTCCGGAGGCGATTTTGAAGGATCTCTCAAAAATGGTTTCCAGCATGTCTTTGCAGAATGGCAGAAACTCTGGGACAAGTGCATCGCATTCGGAGGAGACTATTTTGAGAAGGAACATCAAAATTATGAAGATGAGTAAAGGTATTGTAAATTGTCAAAAAAATTGTGATCATTCTTTATTGAACAGCCCTCGTATAATGTACTTCTAGGATTTATTTGAGTGCCATCGTTAACCGGTTATGGTTATAAGCAGAAGAGGAGCTCGACACTAAGGGCACATGATGGTTTCTTGGAAATGATGCAAAGGGTATGATCAAGTGCTATGGTGGAACTTAGCACCTCAACTTGTAGATCTTTTGTATCCGTTACCCTTATTGGGCGCTCGCCTTAAGTGTGGGGTGACGTGAGAAGGGACAGAGAGTGATCTGTCCCTGGACACACGATAAAGCAGAGGGTAGGGTCTCTAAGTTCCAGAAGAATCCCGATGGCAGCTGCTAATATGTGGTCCCCCTTCTCCCCTGCAGGCATATACATCCCAATGAGTGTTCCGGAACTTGGAGACCGTCCCCGTTCCGGAGGACAGAGAGTTACAGAGAGCATTCTTTTTCTCTGTCATATAACACTGAGGCTCCAGACGGCACACAACTGTCCTAAACAGCCAAGCAGACGAAAGGTGAAGTGAAATGAATTCGGAGATGTAAAGTAACCTTACCAGCATTTGCCTAGCTAACCGGAAAAGCTCCTAAAAACAATGTGATACGAAGGTCGGTGGCCGAGATCGAACACACGATCTACCGAATGCGAGTCATGCGCTACTATCTGCACTAGCTCACTCGGTTGCACCTGGAAACCTCCAGTTGAAAGAGGTGAAGTAAAGGACACAGAGGCCGACAAGATTCGAGGTATTTGCCTGCCTATCCCGTCACATACACAGTAGCGAAGCGCACAATGAAGCGCTAGAAGCGCCGATTCCCTAAGAATTTCGGTAGAAAAAGAAGTAAAAACAACAAAATTCTTGCCAAACAATATTTTATTTGCTCTTTCAAAATTGATTCGTGAACATCTGCTGCGCACAATTTGAACAACTACTTAGATTCGAGTGACCAGGTCCGCGAGCTCATTCAATACTGAACATTTCTGTACTTACGCATTCGTAACTTTGAGTACCATGCTTCGTAGGTTTCCGGAAGCAGTCGTGACTGTTCGATAGTTACTAAGCACTGACAGAGTTTTGTCAGGTGAAGTTTCTGTAGCGTGTGAAAAAATGTTTATTATAATGTATTATGTGGCACTTTTAAATACAACTGTAAGTATATTTCAATGGCATTAGTAGGTAATAGTATTTTACGTGTATTGGTGTTTAGTGGTGACAAATAGAAAATTCTTGTAAAGTTGTAAGTTATTAACAAAAGGGTGTGAATTGCATACTTTGTCATTTTTAGGTTAAAGTTAGCCGACCCTCGTAGCCGTGGTCGCTGGAGCGTATATCTCTAGCGTTTCGCCGCGGCTCGAGTCCCACCTTGGGCATGGGTGTTTATGTGTATAGTGCATATGTGTAAAAAGTACAGAAAGCAAACAGTAATCAAACGCAAATTAAAAATATAGTTATATATTGATATTTTATTTAAAAACCAGATCACGCGGTGACGGCCAGTGTAGGAAAAATTGGAACTTCTGAGTGGAGAGGGGAAGCAGGAATATGTTTACTTATAGTATGACCAGCAGGGGCGGTTTCTGAGGTAGTGCCGCTGTGCCATGGCACCATCTGTATAAAAACGAAAGAAAGAGAAGTGTATAGGAATTGAGCAAAAAAAAAAGATTGTTTCTGGGTATTTGCTCCCTCGTATGAATAGCCGCGTTAAACGCAAGTGCTCTGTCCTGGCTGTTTTCCTTGGCTTGGTGCCGATTCCTGAACGGCACCGTCTACGCCCATAAGCGCCTGTGTTAAGGTCTAGCATGTCTGCTTATACACGGCTTCTTATGGGAGAAGGAAGTGCCGAGATTTCTCTGGCGCATAACTTGCGCTTTATCCGCTAGAGTGCAGCAAAGCACGGGACTTAAGATACCTGTGTCGCGAAATCGTACACGAACGCTTCGTATCACATTCTCCATGAATTGTATTATCAAACTTTTACTGTGCTCCCTACACCTGTGCGTAAAAAGATTACGGATGTACTAAATATCTATTTCCGTTTCTCTGTACGTTCTGTTTGGTACAGTATATCATAGAATAGGATAGATTACTGATAAGATTACCTAAATCGTACGAAATTGGTACACATATTTATATTTTAACAATTCTTATTTATTTATTTTGTATTTATTTATTTATTCATTCATTATTAATTAATTATTATGGCACCGCCAATACAGTGCCTCACCGGCCGCCCCTGATGACCAGTATTGAAGTGCAAGAAGAGCATACGTGTGGCTGCAATATAAAGAATACTGAAGAGTAGCCTTAGTTCTCTGAGTCATTATTCTCTCTTATTTTAATGAAAACTAATATTTGGATCTTCCCTAGTTTTGAAGTGACGCGTCGTCTCTGCACATACTGAACCGCAGGACTCATACTTCCTGCCAGCCTCGATAGCGTAGATGGTAGCGTGTCTGCCTCAAATCTCGGTCAGGATGTGTTACCTGGATAAGGTTTTTTCCGGGGTTTCCCCTTATCCTGAAAGACGAATGTCAGGTAACTCTAAGATCGTGAACCCCGGACTCATTTGAGCATCTTTTCACCCATTTCATCCATCGTCCGATATGACTTAACGTTGAAGGAGGTAAATTAAAAATAAATAAAAAAACTGGTATTTCCTAAAAGCAAACTTCACCACGACAAAGTTGATCCGACGTCCACTCGCCTGATCATTTTACCCTGATGCATGATGTGTAGTAATGGCGAAATGAAATACAATTAAACCATTACTGACAAGAATAAATACCCGCAACCTCCTTGCAATCTATTGGCGTTTGCAGACAAAATGCACCGGTTCTGTCAGTGACCTTAGCCGCTCTCGTAAATGAATATAAAAACATTTAAGCCGACAGTTTAAGAATTCAAGCCGATGATAAATAAACGAAATGGCAGAAATAGGGCTTAAGAAAATTCGGCAATAACCAAGGAAAATATCGAGGAAAAAAAACACAGGTCATAATGTCCGGTCCAGCAAGATTCCAGGATCTCTCAAAGCTTTATATTGACTGCAGAGTCACATCGATTAGAACACTTTATCAATAAATACTCTCTCCATCGATTTTAACATGCCGGAAACATACCAGGCTTGTGATAATAGCCTTTATTTTCTAATTCTGCAGTACATTCATTACATGGGATGAAATTGTTTTTAAACAGGGCGTAACTTGAAAATGTCTTTATAATATATATTTTAGTAATTACGATACTATCTCTATCCATTTTATTCTTAAGGTAGTCTTAATAAACATCACTTAAATTGTCCTATGAGAAAGGACTATGGCACAATTAAGCACAAAATTATATCACTTAAATTGTTTAGCATATATTTATTCTTGTACTGCACGATCGCTAATGCTCATAGACCCTCTTATGTTTTTCTTACAAAAACTACATTATCTACAAATCCAACTAAATTGCAGGCAGGGAGTAAATGTTACACTTTGTGTAACGAATTTAAGAAAATAAATGAATGATTCAATAACTATTATTATCTCAAGCTTCGAGAAAGGGAGGTGCGAAAGCGGACACGTTCATTGATGAGAGAGATTCTTCAGATTTCCCGGATGTGACGCGTCTGCGTAAAGCAAAGGAAGGAAATAGGCCATCTTGATTCTTATACTCTTCCTCTCTCTCTGTTTTTCTTTATCTTATAATACAACCGCGTGACAGTCGTCAACTATCTCTTTATCTTCTAAAACAAACAAGCGAATCACGTCACTTCCCTGTATTCCTTGATATTCGCTTGTTTGCAACGTTTGCAAGGTTTGTCGCATTAGCGCGGTCTTGCATAATGTGTTACGCTTTATGGAATGTTGGAGAGAGAAATAAATGTCTTAATGAATAGAAATAATATTGATGCTTATAGAAATAATTTTGATGCAAATCTAAGAAACTGTTACGATGATCAAAATTCCGCTTTGTGCCCTGAAGGCTGTTTACAATATTGTAATAAACCTATTCAAACGAGTGCATTCATATTCGTCCCAATTCTAATTTATTTTTAACCTACAAAATTCCAAAGTGTTCTGTAAACGCACTCATTTGATTCCTACTGATCTGGGTCTGCCATGTCTGCCATGGTCAATCTGGGTCTGAATCCATGGAACAATTTTTATTTAGAAATTAATTGCTCTTTCACACTGGCCGTATGTAGGCTAAAGTATGGAAAGATAGAGTCAGACTGAAAAATTCAATGCCATAGCCGGGATTTGAACCACGGATCTTCTGGTTGCCATCCAGACGCTCTAACCCTTGAGCTACTATGGCCAACGTGCCGACATGGCATTAAATTCTCCAACTTACTGGTTTTTTTCCCGGTAAACCACTTAGGAGTTCTCATAAACACTTGAGACAACTACCTTAATGACGACTTACAACGTTTAACCACTATTAGGTCAATTAATGGAAATTAATTGTTCTTTCACACTGGCCGTGTGTAGGCTAAAGTATGGAAAGATAGAGTCAGACTGAAAAATTCAATCCTATAGCCGGGATTTGAACCACGGATCTTCTGGTTGCCGTCCAGCCGCTCTAACCCTTGAGCTACTACGGCCAACGTGCCGACATGGCATTAAATTCTCCAACTGACTCGTATTTTTTCCCGGTAAACCCCTAAGGAGTTCTCATAAACACTTGAGACAACTACCTTAATGGCGACTTACAACGTGTAAGTGCTTTAAGGCCCGGGCGTTATAGTTAACCACTATTAGGTCAATTAATGGAAATTAATTGTTCTTTCACACTGGCCGTGTATAGGCTAAGTATGGAAAGATAGAGTCAGACTGAAAAATTCAATGCCATAGCCGGGATTTGAACCACGGATCTTGTGGTTGCCGTCCAGCCGCTCTAACCCTTGAGCTACTATGGCCAACGTGCCGACATGGCATTAAATTCTCCAACTGACTCGTGTTTTTCCCGGTAAACCACTTAGGAGTTCTCATAAACACTTGAGACAACAATCTTAATGGCGACTTACAACATGTAAGTGCTTTAAGGCCCGGGCGTTATAGTTAACCCCTATTAGGTCAATTAATGGAAATTAATTGTTCTTTCACACTGGCCGTGTATAGGCTAAAGTATGGAAAGATAGTCAGACTGAAAAATCCAATGCCAACTCGAGTCAGTTGGAGAATTTAATGCCACGTCGGCACGGTGGCCATAGAAGCTCAAAGGTTAGAGCGGCTGGACGGCAACCAGGAGATCCGTGGTTCACATCCCGGCTATGGCATTGAATTTTTCAATCTGACTCTATCTTTTCAATTTTTATTTGGTTGTTGCCCCAAGTGAGCGTGGCTAGCATTTACTATATTAACATTAAAAATGTTGCACATGACTTTCTCTAGCCACTGTTTTTAATAGCTATTACAATCTAAACCTGTGAAGTATACTTTTGTATTTATTCTGTATCAATTGAACTATTATAAACCTTTTCATAAATAGTTTTATTACACATTTTGTTGTAGGTTGCATGGTGGATATAGAAAGCTGAATCGACATGTCCCTATATACTTTGACTACAAAATTCCACATTCTTTCTTTATTCACCTTCTGATCATTATGTATTATGGGATACAGCAACTGAAAGAACAAAGTATATAATAATTAAAATAAGTGAATAATACAACTAAATAATACATAATAAAAGGATATAACGATTAAAAGAATAGAATCCTTGTCAAAAATTGAGAAAACTACAAAAGTTCAATCGCACAACACTCAAGAAATACAATTACTTGATAATCAAAGTACAGTAATGTATATGTAAAGCAGTGATAAAATATTACTAATATAATACCTAGCTTTTTATCCTACAGATACTTGTAATAGACGCCGTTGCTATAGAGAAACGACATAAGAAAACTTGGACTTGAAAGTGATGGTTATTAGGGCAACGAGTGGTATAAAGTAAACAAAATTCATCTGTTGCTCCGGTAACGGGTGGGATAAAGTAAATAAATAAATGGTTGATAATTACAAATTTTCTGTACCTTTTTAACAGCAACATCAAACATTTTTATTCTTTAACTACATGAAAGTGAACTTACTTATTACCATAGAAGTTAACACCTCCAAATGGATTAGAAGCAGGAAGTACCACTGTTTATATCATTGTAAATACGAACACTCGTTTCCACATTCATACTACCGGGACTGACTTTGGTCACCCCACCTCCAACTACTTTTTCAGCTATTTGTATTTTACAAGTTTCTGAATCTTCTATATACCTTTGACTACGCTGGACGACTTCCATCCTCCATGTTGTTTGTATTAAGGTTCTCAACGTCCACCGTAAACTTTATTTGACTAGTTTACCGAAACTAGCAACAATAAAAAAAATAGTGTTCATATATAGTCTACCATATTTTATAGCTATAAGTACGCCGCAATTCAATGCCTTATTCCTTATTTAATTTATTGCTATCTGTTGTAAAATCATTAACTGAATATAGTTCCTATATTAATTTATCGTATCTATAGGATAAAATAATGTATTATACAAGTGAACAAACTTCTATTATCCACTCGCAGAATTTAAAATGTTATCCTTCGGGTCACGTTTTAAATTGTTCTACTCATGGAATAATCCACTTTTGTAATGAATTACTGTTATTCACTTCTGTTTAACTCTATATCACGTGAACAGAAAAGGAACAGTTATTAGTTGAAAATACTCCGAATTATTTTTATATCTTTCAGATCTTATCAATAAACACATAGAGAAACTACTTAAATGCTCATTCGAGTGCAACTTCCGATTATTATTAGATCTTATCAATATAGCTCATATATTCTTCTACTGAGTAAAAGTCCTTGACATAAAGAGAAACACTAAAAAATGACAAAGCACTGAAAAATTCAGACCATAACGAATATCTCGGGTATGATAGGGTGAGTTACCTGGATAATGTTTCTTCCACTTATCCTGAAAGACGAATGTCGGATAACTTAGCTCTATGGACTCTGAGCTCATTTGAGCATCATTTCACCCATTTCATTCATCGCCTAACTTGGAGGACGTAAATTAAAAAAAAAGGTGATAATGTCAAAGAAATAATTATTTTAGATAACATGTGTTTTAAAGAGATGTAAATTTTCTGTATAAAAATCTTTTGCTTGTATTTTATGATTTACCATTATATGAAGTTACATACAATCCCTTCCAGATGAAGATGGATTCGAGGTTATTCCCTGAAAATTCGGCATATTCTACATTTCATTTGTTATGTGAATATCTTACATAAGTGGTATGTTTTTCAAAATCCTTAGTATTTCTGAGAAACTGAAACATTTCATATAAACAGTACTTTAGGGTGGGGAATTCCTATTTGAAAATCTAAAGTGTCGCATCTTTGGAGGATATGAATATAAACACCAAGTCAACTTATCCAACACTTCGTTTTTGAGTTACGTTGCTTAGGCGAAAGAGATGTTCTAAAAATGATTTTATCCACCACCATAAGGGGAAAAAACAACATTACGCTATACTTTTGTTACTGAAATGTTGGCATTTTACTGTTAGACATGAATAATCTATGTAAAGAGTCGAATTATCTCTATCAGAGTCAATATAACAGATCAAACAGAAGAATAAAGTTCAAATTTGCGAGATAAAAACACATTAGGGATCTGCTTCATCAACACACATAAAAAGAATTCAAACCTTACAAAACAGATATTTACGAATCATAACTGATGCTCCGTGGTACATTCGTAACACCACTCTCCATAGTGACTTAGATGTTCCGGAGGTATCTGTAGTCCTCCGAGAGAGCAATAAAAGACTCCACAACTCATGTCTACTCGTACAACATACTAATCCTTTGTTACGACAGATACCAGCAAATTCTACACCAAATCGAGACAATAGAAGATTAGAAAGAAAACGATACATTGACCTACTATCATAATTTTAAAGACTATTGGGATTACGGATGGGTAACACCCCATGTACATGTTTCATGTCATTAATATGTTATAAGTAATTTGGCAATAACTATATTGTATAAGCTATGTACAGAAAAGTTTTCATTAATAAATTAAAAAACACACATTATTCTTCAGGAACGCCTATTCTAATATGGTTTCGAGCCCCTCCCTGAATGGGAGTTGTTCGGATTGGGTTGGACTCGAGGGGGCAGTGTGTTCCCGACATCCACGGGGAATTGGGTACTTCCGGCCAAACTGCGGCCGCCCGGAGGGTACTAGCCTGCAGAGCTAGTAGAAGGTGTGCTAGATCACCAGGCGGCCCCACCGAGGTTTTCGGTAGTCTTCCCTGCGAGGTTGACGCGCGTAAGTGGCGTATCCATTTCCATCCCGTCTTGACGTTGTGCTCAGCGGGGGGGGGGGGGGTGTTGAAATCAGGTATTGCCCTATGGAAAGAGTCCTGGAGTATCCATCACTCCCGGGTAGAAGGAGGCACGGGTCCTTGGTCCTCCGGGTCCAGAATTAATGGGAGTAGAACCTCTGCACATAACTATTCTAATATAGTGTCAAAGACATTATATTTTAATCTCCTTGACTTTCGATTACCTCGTAAATGGCTTAGTCCGATGTTCAGTTTTTCTTTAGTTACTTGAAAAACGAGAAACAGCATACGACGTCTACAATGTAGAGAAATATATTTTATTATTCTGGTTTCATGGCATAATATCAACGTACAAGTCGATTTTTTCTTAGGTAACGGATAAAATTACGTATGGGACTAGCGAGGTTTGATATTTATCATGCTCTTGAAATATAAGCCGTCGGCGCTAACGCCCTGGGCTTTAAATTTTTCACTCGCTAATAAGCATCAACTTTACTTCGTAAGTCCTATAAATAACTATTATATTTATTTAGTGGGCCTAACACAGGTATTTTCGGTAAAATCTCGACATATAAGAATATAATATACTTTTTGGATGGAATAGAATATGTTCTTCTATGTACTATAGATTGTGGCAGAGAACGTGAAAAGTTTACATTTTTCCTGACTTATTGCTTCAAGTAAGCGTGAGCTAACATCTATACTACTTTATAAAGAGAGAAAAGTTGTTTTCGTGTGTTTGTAGTCATAAAAACCACTCGACTGATTTTGAGAATGTTTTCGTCATTGAAAAGCACTATTATTCCGGACACACGTAGACTATAACATACATATTTCCAAATATTTAAAAACTGGAAGATCTAAGGTTGATATATACATACATTTCACCAGTTTCAATCCCCTTTGGTAGAATGAATACCAGAGGGTTTTATTTTGTCACTTTAATGCGAACATGGTCCATTTTAATGACTTTGCCCAAAGGCCTGGGGTGACAAAATATATTTTAAAATTGAGTTAATATCACTAAATTCAACTCTAATTTTACTGAACTTTTGCATCAAGTATTTCCGATATAAGTTTGACGAAGTTCGGTACTTCTGAATTTATGAATCTGAAGAAAAAGCATAAACTAACCTTAAAACTTCTTTCAATAGCTTCCAGTGATCTTATTTTCAACTGTCTTCAACTCTAAATATACAAATAAACGTTCCTTGGTCATATCTAGAACAATATTTTGTTATAGTAGCAGTAGAAATGGAATTGAGGGCGGTCAAACAATACTTTATACACAGGAGACAGCAAAAGTTCTAAAATTTACTCCTACCAATTTTCATTAAAAGAAGTTCATATTGAATAACTAATTTTGTCAAAATATTGTACAGTTACACGGAATTACCTAGCAAAGTGCATAGTTGTCCAAAGTATTTCGAAATTTTAAATCGCTACTTGGTTTCAATCCTTTACAGACAAAGTATACAGCTTGACAGCTAGAGGTCTTAGCGAAAACTATATAACATGTTCCAAAAGCTGCCCCTAATTACAAATGTCCACAGTTTGACTAATCTGGACAGAAATTTGAACCTTATACTTTAGGTACGAGCGAAAATTGTATGTTTCTCACGACTTTAAAACGTAACCCCTATATTTAAATTTCAAATCCTTTGTGGAAAATGCTTCTATTCAACGCAGGGTAAGACGGCTAGTAATACGTTATACGCCATATTTCATAACAGTCTGTTGCGTCATTCTTGGGGGAAAAGGTAACATGTACGTACATCTAAATCGATTTTATTTTAAAATGAGATTGTTTGCTTCGGATTAGCCATTCTACATTTTAAGGACAGTAGTGTCCCCATTTCGGAAATGCAAGTAAAAGCTAGTAGTTTTCCTTAATTTAATTGAGTTAATAAATATTTTTGTCTTATGTTGGTAATGTCATAAGTGATTTTTAAATAACTGACAAATCCTCGGTTCAAGAACTAACGAAAGATGATTATCTGGAGAACTTTAAAATCACCAATTGCATTTACCGGGACTACTACATTACATAGAAAATGAAATAAAACACTTAACTTTGAATATTTTTATGCACTTTACGTTGAGGCATAACAACTTACTCAGTTTTCTTCTTCTTCTTCTTTCTTCTTCTTCTTCTTCTTCTTCTTCTTCTACTTCTTCTTCTTCTTCTTCTTCTTCTTCTTCTTCTCTTCTTCTTCTTCTTCTTCTTCTTCTTCTTCTTCTTCTTCTTCTTCTTCTTCTTCTTCTTCTTCTTCTTCTTCTTCTTCTTCTTCTTCTTCTTCTTCTTCTTCTTCTTCTTCTTCTTCTTCTTCTTCTTCTTCTTCTTCTTCTTCTTCTTCTTCTTCTTTCTTCTTCTTCTTCTTCTTCTTCTTCTTCTTCTTCTTCTTCTTCTTCTTCTTCTTCTTCTTCTTCTTCTTCTTCCTTCTTCTCTTCTTCTCTTCTTCTTCTTCTTCTTCTCTTCTTCTCCTTCTTCTCCTTCTTCCTTCTTCTCCTTCTTCTCCTTCTTCTCCTTCTTCTCCTTCTTCTCCTTCTTCTCCTTCTTCTCCTTCTTCTCCTTCTTCTCTTCTTCTCCTTCTTCTCCTTCTTCTCCTTCTTCTCCTTCTTCTCCTTCTTCTCCTTCTTCTCCTTCTTCTCCTTCTTCTCCTTCTTCTCCTTCTTCTCCTTCTTCTTCTTCTTCTCTTCTTCTTCTTCTTCTTCTTCTTCTTCTTCTTCTTCTTCTTCTTCTTCTTCTTCTTCTTCTTCTTCTTCTTCTTCTTCTTCTTCTTCTTCTTCTTCTTCTTCTTCTTCTTCTTCTTCTTCTTCTTCTTCTTCTTCTTCTTCTTCTTCTTCTTCTTCTTCTTCTTCTTCTTCTTCTTCTTCTTCTTCTTCTTCTTCTTTTCTTCTTCTTCTTCTTCTTCTTCTTCTTCTTCTTCTTCTTCTTCTTCTTCTTCTTCTTCTTCTTCTTCTTCTTCTTCTTCTTCTTCTTCTTCTTCTTCTTCTTCTTCTTCTTCTTCTTCTTCTTCTTCTTCTTCTTCTTCTTCTTCTTCTTATTATTCTTATTATTATTATTATTATTATTATTATTATTATTATTATTATTATTATTATTATTATTATTATTATTATTATTATTATTATTATTATTATTATTATTATTATTATTATTATTATTATTATTATTATGAAACATTTAGAAACTAAAACAAGAGTTAATTTTATACATACCTACACCTAGTAAATAAGATATATTTCGTAAACAAGTTCACCTGGCGATAGCTATATCATTTTTGGGAGGATTGGATTTTGTTGCTAATTATTTTACTTACAAATTAAGAATACGTGCAGTTACAAATCTTACACCCCTCCGAGCTCAACCCATTCCAACATAAACAGATGTACAGTAAACAACAAATCAACCTGAAAACGCTGGACATTGCCGCCAGTTTTTATCCATACATATTTATTGAAAATAAATAAAAGATGATGTTGTATATTGTAATGAAGCATGGATCTACCTAAAAAATGTAATTGAAATAAAAGCAAACCTAAACGCCAGAAAAAATAAGTTTATCAAGCGAGAATTTCGGTAGAATATGTGGTTCGCATTTAGAAACCACGGATTTAGATTTAGTGTACCGGCCAAACTATCTCTCCCCCCCCCCCCCGGTTACTCACTTCCTATCTACGAGCAGAGGAATATTTAATACCACGATCCAAACTTCCACCTAAAGGACAAAAGAAACAGAAATCCCAACACGTACTATACCTATACTACATGTCCTGCGCCTTGCGTATCGGGCTGAGGCAGTATGCCTTGGTCCCTGGCCACGGAAAGCGTACTGGGTTCGATCCCATGGGTTGCGGATTTTAAGTCCCGGGTAGAACCGGTGCCCACTCAGCATCGTGAGGAAAGTGAGGAGCTTACGCTAGGCAAGTGGCCCTGGGCACGAAGACCAACATTCCGGCTGGGGGATGTCGAGATGCTGATCACATCTCTTCGTATCGGTTGGATGATCACCCACCTCTGCCGTGGGTAAGTGGGCATGAGGCGGGCAGTCGGGTTGGTAGGCTTTGGCCCTCTTAGGGCTGCCGCGCCAGTGGTTAACTTTTAACTATATAGTACATGTACTATAAAGCATCAGGATCCCACATTCCTCCAAAACTTAGCAGCTACAAAACACGTGAAACAGGAAGCCAACTACGCAACTGTCAGCTGCAGCCTCGCAACATGAACAAAAATTTAAAACGTCATTGAAATTAGAATTTTGTGAGTCAGATATTTAAATCATGTAAATATTTAAACATGGCTGATTGATCACATGCTTCCAAGTGTATGGCGATTGCAACTTGTCAGAGAGATTCCGTAAATGTTATAAAAACATTAAGAGTGAATAATATATATTGATTAAGAATGTTATTTTCTCATTATAGTACGCTATTAATTTAAGAACAGCTGAGTTTTATTGGAGGCGAGTTGGTATTTTAATATTTCACACCATTGTAAGTTACATAACCTCATATAAACAGAACATTCAATGTGATAAAGATAATATGTTGGTCATCCTGTTAGTGCATCTACTAAACCTTCTGGGCCGTTCTGCAGTTCGAGGTATACCAGTTTTGGCCAAAATAGCAAATGGTGCAATCCACGTTTAGGTTCGATGACTTTAAAACAACTCGTCCAGTTTTCCTGTTAGCAAACAAGCAACAAAAATTCGCCAAGGCCAACATTCTCCGGCTGTGTGGTGATTCATGTTCAGCTTCCGTTCCTCAAGAGAGTTCTCAGGTTTCTTTGTGATGTTCACAATCATGAAATATTTCATCTTTTTGCATGGGTGTCAACTAGAGTGAAAATCTCAGTATTTTACAGTTACCGCAGAAACTATTCACTTCTACTTTATAAAGCTGTAACAGCCAAATTAACGAAGTGAAATTTCAGATTCTTAATATTCAGAAAGAACAAACGATGTAAGTAATATATCCTGGCGTTCTCAGAGATTTTTTTTCGTTGTTTTAAATTTTTTAAATTAGACAACTTTTTTTTTTTTTTTTGTGTAGTGTAATGTTTAGAAAATAGTTTTATATGTTTTCAGCAGACCAAATAGATAATGCTAAAATTGTGGTGAACGTTTTTGGCCCGCCTCGGTAGCGTAGATGGTAGTTCGTCTCACTTTCGGAAAGGTTCCGAGTTCGAATCTCAGTCAGGATGGGTTATTTGTATAAGATTTTTCCGGGAGTTTCACTTATCCTGAAAGGAGTGTCTGGTAACTAAGCTCTGTGTACCCTGGGCTCATTTTAGCAAGATTTCATTCATTTCATTCTTCGTCCAATGTGACTTAAAGCTGTAGGATTTTACATTAGGAAATTATCGCTCGGATTGAAGAGATTATGCACTTGTTACATAAAATGTTTCATGCAATGATAACACTAAAATGTGAAAAATATTAACAATAATTTACAACCTACATTTTACAAAGCAGCCGTTGTAACTTTTCTCCTTAGGTTACGACCTTTAACTGTTAAGGTGATAACTGACTATGAATGAAGTAATCCTCAAATAAGCTTGGAGTCCATAGAGCTTACATTTACCGCACATCCCTATTCCCTATCAGAATAGTGGAAATATATTTAAAAAGGAACACCTTTTCCAGGTAACTCATCGCGATTGAGAACCAAACGTGGGACCTCTTGAATATGAGGCAGATATGCTACCCTCATACCACAGAGGTGGGCTTGTAAGACTTACTTTGTGGTTGCTTTGATGAATTCAAATAGAAATTAAAAATATAAATAATTTAGTCTATAAATAAATGAAAATTTCTGCATGTAGGGGAAAAAGTTACTCAAACAATTTTCTCTAGTCACTTTTCGAAAGACTGTTCTTATTAATATAGATTTCATTTCATTACACATACACGAATTTCGTTATTGGATATTTATACTTGGTAAAACGACAGTCATTTCTAAACAGTGTGTCGCTACTATGTGACGGGTTTGAAAATCTTACACTAGAAAAATATATGTATTTCAAAATTCAAACCAATAATAAAGAATATCTCCAAAATCATTAATGCCACAAAGTTTTATTTAAGCTAAACTATTGGGATTTAACAAAATCTACAATTTTTTGTATAGAAGGCATTTGTACAACTGGTAATCGTATGGATTCTCATTCAGAATGAAAATACTCCATTGGCTATTCCAAGAATATTGAAGATATACATTTTGTTTCTTATGCAAAAAATGTTAACATGCGCTATTTTATTCAAAATCCTTACAGCCGTTTAAAGAAAATAACAAATAACGAACACTTTCCAAGTAAATAATTGGGGTTGGGGGTTCTCTCAAACATCGTAGTCGTGCATCCTGCAAGATGCAGGACTGAAATAATAAAGTTTGAGATGTGGTGTTCACAGACATAAACATTTTATTGAAAATAACCCTTTTAGATTCAGTGAGTCACAAACCTATATTTTCGGTGAAATTGCTCTATTGAATTTTTAGGTGAAGTAAAATATTTACTGTGCCTTCTATCGTGTGGGTGAGTAAGAGAGAAAGTAAAAGGATAAATGGCGCAACAAATGAAGCAATCTTGTTGGTATACCTCTCAGAATTGATAATAATTTATTATTAATACAGTAAATAAGTGACTGAATACTTTGATAGTAAGCTTTGTTTGCTTTTTTGTTTTTTCAATCGAATGTGTATGCCTTTGATGCTCTGACCTGTGTATTCGAAAATTAAATGGCTGATCCTTCAACCCCGAAACATAATGGCAAGAAATAGGGGGGGGGGGGCGCAGAAAAATATCTGATATTATAAAATGCAACACAGGATTCACCCACCAACCAGAAAAAAACTGAAGAAAGAGAAGGAAAAATCTAAGTACTAGACACAGTGTAAAATTCATCATCCTAGTGTTAAACTTTCTTGCTTTCAGAAAAGTAAGTCTTATGAAGCCATAAGAAAAGCTCTTCCTAATGATCTTAAAAGAAAAAATTGATAATTTCAGTTCTCGTAAAATTGCTACTAGAGAGAACCTATGCTCAAAATCACTTTACTCTGTGCAAGATTATCTGAATGACAAATTATCCCGATAACTCTTACGTAGCTGTGTAAGTAGAATTTAGCTGTTATAATGACAAATCATTGCCAACTTACCTTTGATGCCTGTTCAAAATCTAGTTAAATGTGTGTGTATTGAAGAACTGACAATACATGCTGTCCATTGGAAATAAAATATAAAATGTTAAGACTACTCAGACATATACAGATATACAGATACAACGTACACTTTAATCCATGCCCGAGGCGGGACTTGAACCCGTGACCTTCCACGCGACAGAACGCTAGAGACATACGCTCTAACCACCAAGACTACGAGGGCCGGCTTTTTCCTAACTTCTTAGGATGACTTTTAGCTTCAAGAAACATTAAGTTACAGGTATTACTTTTTGCAGGTTGTTCAAACCCTGAGGGTTATTTTGAACTGCAAATTATCTGATTAATTTGAGCCTAAAACTAAATTTAAAAACACTTTAAATAGCAAAAGAAATTAATAATCGAACCATTCAAAAAAGTAATTTTTTTGTATATTTGCAAACAAACGCTAAGTAGTTGTATAGAAAACATGCTCCAACTTTTGTTTGTAATTTACGTTCTCCAACGTTGTCATACCGGACAGTGAATGGAATGGGTGAAATGATGCTTAAATGAGCCCAGGGTCCATAGAGCTTAGAGTTACCCGACATTCGTCTTTCAGAATAAGAAAAAACCCTGGAAAAAACCTTATCCAGGTAACTCACCCTTACCTAGATTCGATCTCGGGACTTCTTGAACGTGAGGCAGACACGCTACCACCACGCTACCGAGGCGGGCACCAACTTGTTAAATAGTAGCTATACAATTAAAGAAGTTGTATCTTTTGAAAATAAATATTAAACAGCTACAACTTCATAAGCTAATAAGAGCTGCAAAGAAAACAGAACTGATGAAAGAAACCTTGTATTCAGGGTCTTGAAGGGTTCATGGACGATTTAAAAACACATTGTTCTTCAAATTCCCCAAAGGAACAATTTTTGCATAATTTGCTCTTACTGGCAAACCATGAGAGACAAACACATATTTACTATATCAATAACGTAGAACTTGTGAAAACATACGTTTCATTTGTGTTTTGTATCAAACATTTCCGAGTTTCACCTCTATTTTAATTTTACATTATTTTGTTTCTCACGATGTTATGCAAATATTGTTTAATTTCAAAGCAATCATATATTCCATTCGATTTTTAAATGTTTAACTACAATTTTGGCCTCCTATAGCTCTAATAGGTATGTGTGAGGAATTCCGTAATGAGATCACTTCTGAATACATTTTTTTAAAAATATGTTACTTGTAAATAAATCACAGGAAGTAGAAACAGTCTTATGTAACACATTATATTTGTTTCAATTTTATTAGTTATGGAACTGTTTAGAAAATTAATTCTTAAAGGTTTTCCTTCTCGTGACAACCTAGTTAACAAGCTTGTGACGGTTCTTCTTTGACCACTTCCAGGATGACACTACACCCTATATTACCTCAGAGATATAAATAAATGCATACAGTAAAAGCAAATTTGTGATCTGCGTTAGCCGTAAAAAGGAAGAGAAACATTAAAGCCACGGTTAAAGAGGGATAGTACACATTGCATCGATCAGCTGACTAGCCGTATGGAATGATGGGAGAATGTTAACGAGGTTAGTGACACGCGAACAGGAATTGCCGACCTTGGCCATGCTTGCCAACTTAATAGTTGCTGAATCAATGGCTCGGTTTTACTTCTGCTGTGTTTCAATTAAAATTCTTTTGGGTATTACGAATAATGGGGAATTGGGGTAATTTCTATCTAACCTCAAACAAATCCTTGGCCTGTAAAGGAAGTGTTCTTCCCTGAAGAAATAAATTCTTATGTTCCGCGGTTACGTTTTCCCCCCTGGATTTTGATCTTATTTCAAAGACAAGATTCTCCATTTTGGAAGATTTTTTATTTTTATTTTCCAGTAAAGCATATAAATGTTTCCTAGTAATATTATCTTTTGTTTGGAATCCTTCGAGCCTTCTTTAAAGTAGACATCTTTCAGTATTTACACAAATACCCACTATAGCTATTAAATTAATACTAAAAGGAAGCAGAAAAATGGATACGGAAAACCTGCCGAAGATAAATATAAATTACTATCAGGCATTTAACCAATTTTATTTATAAATTATTACTTTTATGTTGTTTATCAACACGAATTTTCTTTATTTGTGCAGGAAATCAACAGTCCAAAGAGAGCTGAATTGATTGTTGCTGTCAGAAACATGCTTAAGAGTTCCAACATAAGTATGAAGAGCATTCAAGTAAGCGACGTCGTATAAATTCCTCAAAATAAGATCATTTTAATCCTAGGATTATTGTATAAGTTTTAGGATATACATAATTGTATTACCTACTGACGCATACGAATGAAAAGCTGACCTATCTTAAATAAGTTGGCAGCGCTGGGCATAGTTTAAATGATGTCAGAGAACCGGTCAGCTGATAGAAAACCGTGCGCTTCGGCAGAAATATGCGAACTTCACTGCAAGGGTACCAACCTTGTTGACATGGCATACTGTAATGAGTTAAGGTTACGTACACACATTAAAAAAGTAAGGAAGTCTAGGTATTTTCAGTGCTTACTACTGCAGATCATTTGAATTTTCCGAAGATAGAAAATGGGATCTACTCCTGTTTTATATTTGTATGATATTAACCACAGAATGACTACTTTTCCTAAATAAATTCCATTTTATTAATTTAAAGAGTTCGTTACGCCTTTAATTCATATGTTTTGTTTTGAAAAATCTATCATTTATATTAATGTTGTTAATTAATTAAATTCATAGTTTGTTTCTAAAGCATGTCTGCAATTATTAATAACCTACGAGATAATGTCATAGTTTATATAAGAATAATTTTTATCGTATCAATAAGAGGGCAATTAAAGGCATAAATGAAATCCAGATGGATAAAATAGGCGGGATTTCTCAATAATTATTAAATTCACCGTCTAAAAGCACAGCATTGATATGTAACACATATTTACAAATATATATATTTTCATTGAATTAATAGGTAATACTACATACATATGGCTATAGAAATGCATGGACTGTGGTGCAAAATTAAATCAGCTAATACTTGTAATCCAGTTATGGCTCAATAAATTAAAACTATAATCTCCTAATGTACACATGTTCCAAAATTCAAATAAATCGTTCGTTAAATTAATGTAAAACTACAAGTATATTAAGCTGCCCAACGTTGGCAATATTTAATACTCTGTAACTCTGTTTCATGCCGTAGCCGGACTATTTTAGTTAGCCACGGTGGTAGGCAAATTGTGTGCTTACGGAATGCTACGATTCATTTCATTTTATTTTTATAGCCTCTCAGAGTTGAAATGTTCCTCTAGGGACTTCTGCTTTCTTGCCATTTAACTAGAAGGCAAAAAATCGATGAATTATCCGGAAATAGATATTTGAGATGAAAGCTTGTTTCATAAAAGTCTGTTTTTGTGGTATATGTGAATCAAAAACAAAATGACCGATAAATACCAAACTTTGGCACTTGAGTTTAATTTAGTAGTTTCCTAAGACTCCAATATTTAAAATAAAATCCGTATCCCAAGTTAACTTCTACAAATGCTTCGTTTTTTATTTTCTCTAAAAATGGCTAGCAAAATTCATTAAAATATAATATGTTTAAATAATATGCCATAGCCGGGATTTGAACCACGGATCTGCCGCTCTCCGTGGGGTTGCTCTAAAGCTCTGAGCTACTATGGCCAACGTGCCGACTCAGTGGTTTAGAGCAACCGCACGGAGAGCGGCAGATTCGTGGTTCAAATCCCGGCAATGGCATTGAAATTTTCAGTCTGGCTCTACTCATCCAAACCTTAGCCTACACACGGCTAGTGTGGAAGAAATGATTATTTCAATCTTGAAAATACTTGAACTTACTGGGAAAATCCAGTAAATGTATAACTGGTAAAGAAGAAAAGATAGACATACACTTATTATATAATATTACTGAAAAAAAAAAACAATTTATTTCAAATTATTTTGTGTTGTAATTGTCATTTACGCGATATCTCCTGTTTTATATCTGAAACTTTTCATTCTTTGTCACTTCAGTTGTTAAATACTGCAAAGCTTCAGTTGGTTCTCGCCTCAACAATAAATAAGGAGCGGTATTGAAGATTGTCAGTTAAGGCTAAATTAAATGTTGAGATAAAACCAATCTTTATTATGCTTGCATTAGGTAGTCAAACACGCACGATCTGAATCAAATAAAGTAAGTTGGCTACACTAACCTTGATAGGATTATGTCATGGGCAGAGAGACCAGCTGATTGCACAGAACACGTGCTTCTGCAGAGACATCGGAGTTACATGTATGCCAATATTGCAGTGCTAACATTCTTGATGAAATTTGCAACTATTATCTTCGTTAAAAAACGTTAATGTTTAACTATTTATGTGTTTTAGTCACATACTCGTGAAGTAGTAGTAGTATTCTAGATGAATATTAAAGTAACCAGGAAGTGTGTTATTTACCTAGGTTTCCTAGATTTTAGGGTCCTTTTCCCAGAAAAGAAGTGAAATGTGTGTAGTATTTAACGCCCACTTTTACTACATATGGCATCGCAGGCAGTGACACTGATGATACATGAGATGAAGATGGAGCAGCGGTGGAATGAGATGGTGGGGGAAACCGGAGGTCCCGGAGAAAACCCGCCCCAGCGCCGTGTTGTCCACCACAAATCTCACTTTTCGGTCGCCTGGGATCGAGCCCGGGCATCCTTGGTGAGAAAAGAAGTAAAGGATTACTTAATAGTTTAAGGAAACTACTTGTTAAACGCTACTTCATATCATTTACAGTGCAAGAATTAAGTTGTCGACCTTATTTTGAACTTTGAATGTTTTTTATTTTTTATTTTCTTTAAAACTGAACTGAGGGATTTACATTTCTTCCGAAAAAGTGGAAACTAACAGGTGTCTAATGAATAAACAAATGCCACTTCTGGATTAATGTAAACATATTTACTAGAAGTCACGTGTTCAGCATTGAAAATACAATATTCTTTCTCAGTGCTAAGTATCTTAGTACCTACTATTAGTGAGATTCAAATTTTGAAAATTAAAACTTATATTGTAATCTTAAACATCGATTAAATTGTGCTAAATTCCATGTTAATAGTCTGCATTTGTACGTTTTGAAACTATGAACGTTTTTAAAGACGCTACCTATCAACATTTAGTAATTTCTGAAAAAGTTTACCAACAACAGGAAATGTATCTGGCAAGACTATTTGATAGTGAAAAATGAAATGAAATGTGTAGTGTTTAACGCCAGCTTTTGCTACATATGGCACCGCAGGCGGTTTTGACAGTGAATCTTACAAGACAAAAGAGGAACAAGAACAATGTGTTGTGTCTCTGATCTAAGTTGGAGCTACATTTTCCCTACGGTCCAAAAAGTTCAGTTTAATGAGTGTTTTAAAAATTAATTAATTGAAAAATTCAATTCCAATAGTTCAACCAAAGTTATAACTAGGTACACGGTACCATTACATAGTAAAATAAGTACTTATACCTCAAATTCGAACAATCAGAAGAATAAGATCTAAATTTTCTCAAAATGCACTTCTTATCATGCCTATCGTGAACATAAATTATTTTGGATTTCTTTTCTTTTTCTACTGTAAATTATCTATCCAAAATGTTGGGATTGCAACATTCTACAGTTGAAATTTTATTAGCATTATAGTTAATTACATTTGTTTCAGAAATTAAAACGCATTATATATATGCTACCTTCCGTAGCATTTACAATCATAAATTGCATTTATATGCATATATTCTTGGTAGCTATATAAAAATAAGAATCAAGTGGTAGGTTTACAGCTTACAACAATTAGGTATATCGGGAATATTATTCACTCGGAGGGCTGAAGTAAATTGGTTGAAATTTATTGAAAAATATAATTTATTTTTGTGTATGACTGATGTTCCATTCGTGGCGCTTAAAAATATCGCTTTCAGTTTTATTATTAACATGTCAGCTTGCCGGTGATTCATTAAATAATTTGAAATAAAATTTCCTTATGTTGGGAGAAAATTATTGACAACGATGAAATATGAACGTAAATTTAAGTTAACTATACTCTGATTATAACTAGATAATAATTATTAAGGAAACATAGCTAAGTTTTTCATTACTCTACTATTAAAGACATACTGCACTCCAGTGGTAAATTGTAAAATATATTGGTAAAAACAATGCAGAGTGGGATATAAAGAAAACGTAGAATATGTTTTTTGTACCTTAAAACGTATATTTATGGTCCCCTACAATCTCTGTATAATGAGAAGCAGCAGAAGGGAATGTCCCTTCATTTATTCTCTTGTTAGATGTCGCCACCATTCGATATTAAAAAACTCCATGCATGCAAAGCAATGTTGGTCGTCCGCTAAGAATTACTGCGAGAAACAATTAAAGGGGACCTCCCGCTAGTAATACCAACTTCCCAAGTTTGTTCGCGGCTTCGGGCATGTGCGCAGAAAGAGGGCGTATGACGTTATATCTGTCAGCCACATTTAAACCGTATAATCACATCTCAATTAGCTGATAGACGCAGTGAATAGAAGATGAGTTTCGCGCGCGACTTTTTCTAGTTCAGGAGTTGCATCACGCAATAAATTACTGTGCGTCTTATGGCTGCAAGTAAACATTTAAAAAAGGATCTGGAATTTCTTTCCACTGGTCGCACTTTAAATTGCTGATTGGGCAGTAGAAATGTAATGTTGAAGTGAAGTATCAAGTTTGTTTTACCTACTCTTTTAATATTTTATTGTATATTTTGCACCCAGTATAAAGAGGTACAATTCTACACTTGTACCTAAGACAACCTTACATGATAACAAATGCAGAAGCTGAAACTAAAGAGTTAAAAATCTAGATTTATTAAATTGCCTTATTTGGCATTCAAATTTTTAATACTCAAAACTCAAGCTCACTCAAAATTATTAATCGGTGTTTATCATACTATACTCAATATAAGGTAATATACCTAACACAAAACACAATGAAGGTTTACACACAAATTCTGCTATTTACATCTATTTGCTACTCCATTTAGAAGCTAAAGGGTGGAATTTATTTTTGCCTTCACTGAAAACTGTTAATTTCTCAGCCGTAATATCTTACTTAGCACTTTACAAAACTTCTTCACTAGTTTTTGTCGAGGGAATAGACATTGACAAATGCAATATTAAAACACCAGCAACTCAACTCAAACACTTACATTTAAATCATCACGGAAAAACAACTTCTATTAAGTCTGCAGATTTGCATGCAACAAATACCAATATTATTTCTAAACTACAGCCATGTATATAAATTATAAAGAAATTAGTTTATAAAATAGAAGCAGCATACTATATAAATGAAACAGAAATGTTGGTATTGCAGCTTTCTCTAATTCTTTTCTCTAAAAATTATTTGTCACTATTTACACTGTTCCCAAGTTATATTCAATGACAACTAATACATGAAATGCTGTAGTTTACACTAATTAAGTATTCAATTTAGAAGCTTTGCTCTGAACGTTTCCTGTTGTTTCCTTTAGTGTAATTATATTTACACCTGGGAACACATCAATAAAATTACGAGGCATTTTAGGTTATTTAGTACCTATATTTACGAATGAACATTACTTCAGAGACTATTCCTAGAAAAGTCGATACCTGTGTTTTATTTTTCGTGAAAATATCTTGAACATAGGCCATTTTTATCAATATCATTCTGCGAAAATGAAGATTTCCCCAAAAATATTACACACACACACACACACACACACACACACACACACACACACACACACACACACACACACACACACACACACACATATATATATCGGTGACAGACACTCTCGGGACTTCTGTCTAGAAATGCTATATTAGGATTCAGGGTACATCAAATCGTGTATATACAGCAAAGTGTCGGTATCGAATTTTTGGGATAAACGCAATGGTTTTTTTTTTTTTTTTCTGTGACAGAGAGAGAATAAAAACAATAAATTGGCTAGATACCAAACCTTAAAACGGTTCCATCCCAAATTACACAGAAATGTTTCCTTTTCTTGTTTGTTAGGGAAATTGCTCTAATGGGTTTGACTTATATACTATCGAGTTACTGATTCTAGCCCTAGGAGCGAAAGTAGTCATGTAGTTACTCAAGCCTCGATAGATAGCACTAGGGGTGAATCAGAACGCTATTGTTTTTTTTTTCCCTTGTAATTTATTTATTTACGTCCTCCAACGTTAAGTCATGCCGGACAATGAATGAAATGGGTCAAATGAAGCTCAAATGAGTCCCGAGTGCATAGAGCTTAGATTTACCCGACATCCGTCTTTCAGGATAAGGGAAAACCCCGGAAAAGCCCTATCCTAGTAACTCATACTGACCGAGATTCGAACTCGGGACCTCTTGACGCTATTGGTAGGAAATGCTAAAAAGTTAGGGAACTTTCTGTTATAACAAATGAGCTTATTCTATGTACAAAGTAACTTTACATTTACTTTACATTCTGTTTAAAAGAAGTCATGATATGACATTTTATGTCCCCAGAAAAGAATCTTGTACTTGGTCCGGTTAGAAACGTAGGTTATCGTGATAGTTACTAAGCATGGGAAAGAATTTGTACATTGTTCACAATCGCCTTATGTTCTTAAATTATAGTTAAGTAAACCTAGTACATTGTGCAACTAATAAGAGCTTACAAAACAGAAGATATTTATATTCAGTTTTCTGAGTTCTTGAATGGAATAACACGAAGAGTTGTGAAGTGGAAGTGATTCTAATTTCTAAAGACATAAAGTTGCGAAAATGTTCAATTGTTCAAAATAGTCCGTAGAGAAATTATTTAAATTCAAAATTTAAAGTTATTATTTTAATAACATATTTTAATATATACAGATAATTGGTGAGCCATTTTAATTTTTTAATGATTTACTACACACTGAAACAGTTATTTTAGATATAATCTCATTTAAAATTATTTTTGGTTATATTAGATAGAGAACGAGGATAAAAAAACAGTTGAAAGTGAGATAGTTCTCAGAGTGATAAAAGAAAGGTGAACTGCATATCGGTAAAGATTTTAATAACGATAATCATCATCTCCATCATCATCATTTCTAGCAATACAGCCCTGAGTGGGCCTCGGCTTCCCTCAGGATCCTCTTCCAGACATCCCTTCTTCTGGCTACCAACCACGAATTTTTTATTTCCAGCCTTTTCACATCCTCCATTACTCCAACCATCCATCTCAAGTTTGGTCTCCCTACTCTCCTTGCACCATACAGTTTACACTCCAATACTCTCCTAATTATGTTCCCTCCATCCAGTCTTTGGACATGCCCTGCCCATCTTAACCTTGCTATTTTAATTGATTTTACAATATTTGGGTCTTTATAAATTTTATATAATTCATCGTTATATCTGATTCGCCATTCTCCTTTCTCCTTAATTAGGCCATAAATTCTTCTCAGTATCTTCCTTTCAAAAGTGCTCAGTCTTTCCATATCCTCTTTTGTAGAGACCCATGTTTCACACCCATACATCAGCACCGGTTTTATTAATGTTTTATAAATTCTAATTTTTGTTTTATATGCTAAGAGTTTTGATTTAAAGTGTTTTATTAGATTAAAATATGCCCAATTGGCATTTCGTATTCTTTGGTTAATTTCCTCTTTCATGTCATTACTTTCATTCACAAGAGACCCTAGGTATGTGAATCTATTCACTCTTTCAAATTTATAGTTAAGAATATGGATATATTTTTCTGGCTCTTTAATTTTCTTCTTGACATTAGTCACCATATACTTTGTTTTCCCTTCATTTATCTTTAGACCCATCTTAGTTGCTGCCTGTTCTAAGTTTATAAATGTCCTTACCATGTCCTTTTCTGTTCTGCTGATCATATCTATATCGTCTGCATATGCCAGTAATTGTATGGACTTATTAAATATTGTACCTCTTGTTTGGATGCCAGCATCCCTAATAACTTTCTCCAATGCTAGATTAAATAATAAGCATGAGATTGAGTCTCCTTGTCTTACACCTTTGGTGGTTTCAAATGGTTCTGATAGGTCTGAGAGGACCTTTACTTGGCATGCACTATTATTCATTGTGGCTCTAATTAAATTTATTGGTTTTCCAGGTATTTTGAATTCTTTAAGGGCTTCATTCAGCTCCAGTCTATTTATACTGTCATAATCCGAACTGAAGTCGATAAACAGATGATGGATTTCAAGTTTGTATTCCTTGGCTTTTTTCCAGGATTTGTCTTAATAGGAAAATCTAATTGTTGATTGTTGATTTTCCTTGTCTAAACCCTGCTTGATTATTACCTATGATCTTCTCTGAGAATGGTAACAGTCTTAGGTATAGGATTTTGGAGAGTATCTTATACACTATTGATAGAAGTGTAATACCTCTATAATTTTCACATATTAATGGGTCACCCGTTTTATATATTGGACATATTAGGCCAATCTTCCACTCATCAGGGATTTTCTCTTGTCTCCATATATTTTGCAATAATTTATGTATTGTTTCCGCCACCCTATGGCCTCCGTTTTTTAGTATTTCTGCTTGTATATTATCAATTCCAGGTGCTCTGTTATTATTGTGGGTGTGTATAATATCCTTAACTTCTTCTATAGTTGGGGTAGTATCTACCAGTTCTTTCTCTTCTTCTATTGCTCTTCCATTACTAACCTTATTATCTTCATTTATATTAATGTCTCCATTTAGAAGTTTATTAAAATGTTCCCTCCAACTCTTAAGAGTACTTGGTTTTTCAGTTTTGTAGAAAATCTTACTCTCACTTTTAACTCTGCTTTGTTCAACCTTTTCTATTAGTTCATTTTCATATATTTTTTTCTTTTTCTTATGCACAATAACGATAATATTGTTGTAAATTCTAAAAAAAAAATCACTTCAATGTTAAATTGTGTAAATGTTAAATGGTTAAATGTTAAATGTTTAAATTTCTCATTAATTATGGCAACAAACATTGTTCTAAAGAAATGCGACGTGGACCAGTGGAAAAATGTTGAATTGCCATAGTAACGTTAAGAACAATGACTTAAAGCTAATCTTTGCAGACATTCTTCTGCAACTAGACGCCGTAGTGTGCGGATACAAAATATATTTCTGTTGAAAGATTCCGTCAAGGAGGGATACTAAATATCAGTTCTGCAACTCGCTGGCGTAGACGTCAGACGCATATTTGATTCGGTACGTAATTCTGCAAAAATTACGCGGCGGAAAAAACATTGGCAAAAATAATATAATTGTTTTAAAAATAAGTAGCGTAGCGACTTTTGCACAAGTGTGAAGTTCAGTGATTCGACGAATAATGATCAATTGTTTAAATACATCAAAATTTTATTTCGAAAAAAAATTGAAATTATTTATTTCGCTAAAAAATCTCTCATCACTTCTCATCCGCGACCACATCCTGGGTAACAATTCATCAGCTTCGAGGAGAGCAGCCGGAGAAGTTTCCAGGGATTCAACAACGAGGATCTTCGGGAGCATCAGCACGATCATCTCTCCAGGGCTGCATATGAAACTTCCGTTTTGACACAATGTGTACAAAATATTCAATGGATGTGGTAAGCGAAGATGTTCCGCATTTACTTCTCATTAGCCGATATTTAGAACAAGGTTTGTCACATGGCTTGCACTTGCAGTCCTCCTTGGGCCAGTGGTATGTGGTATTCTCGCATATTTTCCCAGTGAAGCCGTGGATAATGAATCGTGCGTATAAGTCACGCAATGGTTTCTGAACATTGGCCTTCACCCACAGAACAGTCAGCGAGCCTAGGCCTAACCCTCTTTCTCTTCTGCCTCCTTCCTATTCCTGTATTCAGTAAAATTTTCGCTCTTGTTACTTGATGCAATATGCCGTGTGAATCGTATGTCCCCAAGTACAGTTGACTGTAAAGGTTGGTGACGCTGTCATACGTATATACGAGTGTTGTGATAATGCCTCCAGTAATTTCGAAGTTAAAGGGAAAGATTCTTCATAGCCAACCTTGCGAGGTGATTGCTAATGTATGTGAATACCTTAAGGAAGAGACAATGCATGAGGATCGCTACTCCCCTGAGCATTTCAGAGTGATTAAGAAAGTGCAAGAAAAAGTAATAAATCACAACAGAAAACTGGATACCTTCATAAAGAAATGAATATTGAACATTATGTTAAATAGCCATGCCCAATGTAAAATCTGGGTTTACTGCTTAACTCGGTGCTAGGATTAAATAATGATTCTTATCAAAATACCTAGAACTTCAAGTTCCTTAAGAAAAAAGATACGTTCCTGGTTACAATATTTCTGATGTACTTTACTACAATGTAAAATGATTAAATTCAAGGCAACATTCCGACTCAGAAGAACTTTATGAGAGATCAAATACTCTCGGAATATATCCATGTAACTTTAAGAATTTTTCCGGATCTGAATCTTATAGAATTAAATGGGCAGATGTCAAGCACAAAAAGGGAAAAAAAAACGTTGAAATATGCTGGTAATGATTTGAGTAAAATGACAAATGGCATGGGGAAAGGTATGCTATCGTGTGAATAAAATAGAACAGGAAGTACTGGAAACAAGATGTACTAAAGGAAGAAAGATGTGAAAGAATTATAATTGAAGACAATGGGATGGAAAGCAGTGACAAGGATTACAGTAATGACTCCACAGAAGAAGATGTGTAAGGCGTAGAATTTGAATAAGGGCAAAATTATTTAACTCCATGCTAAGTTACTGTATGCAAATGGAAAGAAAAGCTTTCTGGAACTACTGTATCTATTTAATTTGTTGGGGACTGCACTACTTCCCTGAATACATAACGACGAGTGAGATCAACAATCCAGTGATAGTTGAAAAGGTGAAGTCATCGTAAGCTGTCTCTTGCATATTTAGAGAGCATTAGAACTCTTTTGACGTATCTGACTTTATCGCTTTCTAATCTTTTGAGGTAGACAATTAGATTTTGAAAATGTTATTGAACAGAGAATGTGGATCCCGTTTAAACATGCTCATACAATTTAAGTATTTCGTCAACTGCACGATTTGCTAGTTATACATTTGAATTTTCCATAGTTCTCATTCTAAGATCACACAAACAAAACAAAATTACATAGCGAAGAGAACGTAACAGTTTTCATTATTGCGAAAGTCCAGTAATGTTCACATTTCGTCTGTGCTTGTAAGGAAATAAGTAACGCATGCTAACATATACATTTTTGTCCTGGAAAAATTTCTCCAAACTGATTCTCATTTATGTATAATAGCCTATTGACACTGCATGAAAGATATGTGTTCAACTTTTTGAGAAGAGCAGAACAAGTAATTCATTATGAATAACTTTAATATATAAGGAGCTATTTGTACACAAAATCTTACCACAAGGAAACAGATTGTATTAAAGTACATTGTTTAAGGGAAGTATAGAGTTCGGAGTGTTAACCATTTCCGCGATATTCCCTGTTATCGTTTTGAACCTCCAAGTAAGTACCTATATGATTTCTCAAATAGTAAGTTGCTATTTATTTTTTTCTTTGGTCAGGTAAATTTCATGAAATATCAAGTTGCATTATAGAAACACGGGCCAGCCGACTCGGCCGCAGCGGCCATACCAAGCACCTGTACTGGTGCAACGAGGAAGAGAAAAGCTCGCCAACAACGCCACGGCGGAGATGGCAAGGTGGTACTCTTGGATACCAGTCATACCAACCAGGGTGTCTCGCGGGAATCTGTTCTCCGTGTAGGCCAAATTACGGAGTCTGACTCCGAAGATGAGCGTGCCGGTGTCCGCACCTCACTTTCTGCCCGTAGTGGGAGAACCGCCGTGTCCTGTAACTCCTGCTACTCCTCGGCAGACGGGGGAGACTCGGAGCATAGTGGGTCTGTCCGCGGATAACGAGGGAGAGGAGTTCCATGAAGTTAGATCACGGAAAGCCAAGCGCGCTGCGAGACTGGCTGCAGAGGGCCATGCTCTCTTGCCAGTCCAGCCGTCGAACTCCTGCCAGTACTGGCAAAGGTCAGAATGGTGGTGGTCAACGAAGGCATGTTCCTCCGATAATCGTGGATGACTGTCGCGGGGCTGTTAGCTACCTTAAAGAAGTCATGCCAGCCCTGTCGCAGTCGTGCCCGGTTCGGAGGAACAAAAGCTGTTACATCTTCCACGCCAAAACGGTGGAAGATTACAGCCTGATACTGCAGCACCTCAAAAGAGAGAGATTCCTCACTTCACCTTCGGGTTAGATAAACCCCGTGATGTATGCCGGATTATCCGCGGGTTGCCAGTGGACACCAATGTTGACGACATCAGGATAGACATCCTCCAGGGCATCACCCCAAGGGTGTTAAAGCAGCTAACCAGGCCTGCTCCAGATCGCCAAGGCACTAAGTCCCCACTCCCATTGTTCTTTATAGTGGTGGAGCGAGACAGTGACCCGGAAGTCAAAATAGGTGGTGCCACCACCATCTGTTACCTCTGGGTTGACATAGAACCAGCAAAGGGCTCTGGCGGACCCCCCCCCCCAATGCTACAGGTACTGGGGTTTAATCACTCCAGTAACTTCTGCCACCGTAACCTACGCTGCTTACGGTGCGGTGGTACCCATACCAAAGATGTCTGTCTCCATGCCGTCACGGAGGTGCCCAACTGCGCTAAATGCAAAGGGGAACACATTGCGTGCTATGGGGCTGTCCTGCTAGAAAGGCCGTAATATCCTCTAGAAGGGCGCCAGCACCAACATCAGCTAGGCAGATTCCTACCCCCACTGAACCAGTACCGCCAACTGCTTCTGGTTCAACCCAGAGAGCACGCGGTGTGCCTACCTTTGCGGAGGTTGCACACAAGCATGCGAATTTGCCGGAGACATCACGGGAAAAACCTACACGCCAACCCAAGGCTACACAAACAGACCCTTCCAACAGCCCGTCTCGTAGGGCACAAAGACGTCGTTCTGCCAAAGAGCAGGGGTCGTACTCCGATGCGTCGAGCGGTTATGGTACGCCCAGGCCAGCTCGTCAGCTGAGGGATGACGCGCGAATGGTAGACCGGAGCCCAGGCGCTCTTCTAGCTCCCCCACTCCCACCACAACACCCCCTTCAAATGAAGCTTCTTTCCCCAGCACGTAGGCCTCAGAGTTGTTGGGTTGGTTGCGGCAACTGCTGCAGAACCACGGCCAGCAGCTCTGTGAACTGGTGGTGAGATTCTTTGATACCACCGACTCATCTGCCCGAATGGTCATAGCCATGGAGGGGCTTGCTTTGCTGTCCACCGTAAGCCAGGCGAACCATAATGGCGGATCGAACTAGGTCTCCGACCTCGTTCAGGCTCGCGTTCTGGAACGCGAGTGGCTTGGAGAAACAGCGAAATAAGGTCCTTCACTTTGCGAGATCATTTGCTTTGGACCTCATCCTGGTATCGGAAACACACCTTCGACCAGAAATTACCTTCTGTATTACTGGCTATCACTGCTTCAGGGTCGACTGTGCACCGCCGTGACGGTGGCACGGCGATCTTTGTGAGGAGAGATTTGGTCTACAAACCTGTCCAGCTCCCTCCTCTTCAAACCCTTGAAGCCACGGCCGCCTGTGTGAACCTGGGCGGTACCAAAGTCCTGATAGTGTCTGCATATCACCCACCCCAGAGACAGTTCGTAGCCAATGATTATCCCTCTATCCTCGCCCTACATCACAATGTCATTATGGCTGGGGATCTAAATGCTAAACACCCGTGTTGGCATGCAGGTCCCCGGGCAGATGCAAGAGGCAGAGAAATTATTCGCATAATGGATGAAGATCCTCAAATGAGAGCAGAAGGTCCCTGACAGGCCACTCATTTTCCGCGAGCTCAAGGCCGTGCCTCGGTCATTGACTTCGCAATCATCAAACATTTTCCATTCCATTTGTCACTCAACTCGCAAAGAGCCTTACATTCTGACCACATCCCAGTTCTAACTGAGGTTGACTTGCGGGTTGTCAGTCATGACTTTACGGTTCCAAACCGTGAGCTTGATTGGGACTGCGTACGGATCTGTTTAAATGACTCCATACCTCCCAACCCACACATCACCGACATGCCAACTCTCGAGACTGCGATCTAATCCTTCACCTCCATCGTGGTGCGAACTGTTCGTAACCTTAGCACCGTAACCAGAACCTTTCCATCCTAACGTCATTCCTCTGGACATCCATCTACTCATCCACCGCTCTTTTTTATAATAAATATTTATCTATGTATATAGATATATATTTTTCTCTTTTTCTTATTTAACCGATGTTTCATTATTTCCGCTTATTTTCTTATCTGTTTTCCTAATTTCACAAATATTCACTATACACATAAACACCCATGCCCGAGGCGGGACTCGAACCCGCGACCCTCCACGCGTCGGAACAGTAAAGACATACGCTTTAGCGACCATGGCTACGAGGGCCGGCACTCTTGGGCGGCTTGCAGACTTCCAGCGTCACCGCTCTCACCATAATCGAGTTCTCCTCGGGCGCATGGACCGAGAGGTTCTTCTTCGCCTACGTGAGCACCGTGTGCGTGCATGGGAGGAGATGATGTCTGGATTGAACTTCGAGAATGGCGAAGCGTGGAGGCTCGCTAAAAGACTCCGGAACCGTGGAGGTGCACCAACCTCCCCTACCCAAGGCCTAGCTTACGAACCCCAAGCCAAAGCAAATGTGTTTGCCGACTGCCTAGAGAAGATCATGAGGCCAAGAGATGACCCCCACTTCACTGGCCGCGTTAAGCGGGAGATACGTCAGTATCTTCGACGTCCTCCTGCTGAGGCGGACAGACTTCCTGTTATTAGACCTAGTGAGCTCCAGGGCGCACTCCGGCGTCTAAATCCCAAAAAGGCGTCGGGGCCTGAT
>CM060949.1:144774250-144791750 GCA_030765055.1 Mantis religiosa
GTAATGTTTTCGGTTGGTGAGCTTGCCACAATTAAAATTATTAAATTTCTATGGTGTTATTTCCATTTTCCACAGTTGTTGATTCTATTTATGGTTTATTTCACCAAAACACTTTTTAAACTTCAACAAGTTGCACTCACTCGGTAAAATATTACTTTCCATTTTGCAATAGTATATAGTTTTCTCAAGTGGGAATATTTGATTTGTTTTTTATCCCTTGGCCATGCAAAGAGTTTGGCATTTCAAGCGCAGGGAGGTCTTCTTAAACGATTTGATAAGCTACTGCTCAAGGCCTACTGTATTGCCACATTTCCCGTCACCTATAAGAAGATAAATTGTCAATAAATAAATTTTTGTAAATGTTAATCTCAATTAAACTTGATAGAGGGATATACTTTTGTTAGAATAGTTTGCAGATTAGTAGAGGAAGATTTTTGGGTTAAACATATTTCATTTTGTTCGTCAATTTTCCACATGATTTGTTTTCCCTAGCAATTGTTTAATTGAAATATTTTTTTAACAATTATATCCATTCACATAGCAACTAACCAAACATCAATAACATCAGAATTCTCGTTGTGATTTACGAACGAAATATCAATACTGGGATATAAATTTTAAAAATGAGAAGCCGCAGACTAAGTAAAAGAGGAGCTTCTTACAGCGAAATGTTAAAAGTGAAAACTTCAGGAGAAGAAGGATATGTTAAAGGCTGTAGAAAATCTATCAAAAATTATTACCAGTTCCACCACAGACGATCTCCTGTTAAATATGAACGATACAGAGAGAAACATGATCAGAGCCTTAAAAGAAGAGAGTGCAATGAGATTTATTGGTGGTGCTGGTTGCAGAAGGAGATGTTCCAGAACAAGAAGATCAAGATCTACAAGTTTGACCAAAAGTAACTTCACCAAGGGGTATGATATAAAGAAAAGAAGGTCAGCCAGAAGAGGAATGTTTCTTTATTCCGAAGATAAGGGTAGGAAGAAGCTTGAGAGATGGTGGCCTTTGATTTGGTATGTTTATATATAATTTGTCCATAGCCACAGTAAGTACCGCTCTGTTTCATACAATGTGTTTACACCGCAAGAATTAAAATTCCATTAGTTAGAGATGGTCCAAGCAACCTTTTTGTATTATTTTGTCCAATATTTGTGTTCTCTGTGAAGAGTTGGAAAAAATGCACAAATTCCAGATAGATGTAAGACAATGTTAGTTTGGCTGTTTATTGGGAATACCTTGGCCATTACAAGGTTCATTTGATGAACGTAAAAGGGAATGCAATTTACATATTGATATTTGACATGAACCATTCTCTGATCAATGCTTATACTTTAGAGTAGTTAAAACCAGTGAAAACGTGTTTATATTTCATGGCACTCGCATCTTTTAAGGCTCTGATCATCGTCTTTCCCTCTGTATGGTCATAACAGGCGCTCGTCTGTGCTGCAGCTGGTAATAATTTTTGATAAATTTTCAATGGCGTTTAACATATCACTCTTTGCCTGGATGTATTCGCTTTTAGCATTTTCTTTTTCATAAGTTCCTCTTTTCCTTATTTTGCGGCTTCCCATTTTTAAAATTTGGAATTTCGTTCGTCAAACAATGAGAATTCTGATGTTATTGATGTTTAGTTAGTTGCTATCAAAATGGATCATTGTTCAACATATATTTCAATTAAAAATGCTATGGAAAACAAACCGTTTTGGAAACTTACGAAAAAAATAATAAGATATATCGCAGCCGAACGCTATGCTCTACTAATCTACAGATTAACCCTACCGAAGTATATTCCTATACAGTAGCGTGCAGAAAATAGTTCATGTCAAATATCAATAAGCAAATTTAATTCCCTTTTACATTCATCAGATGAACCTTCTAATGGCTAAGGCATTCCCAATAAACAGACAAACTCACATTTTATTTCACATCTATCTGGAATTTGTGCATTTTTCCAACTCCTCACAGAGAACACAACTATTGGTCAAAACAATGCAAATAGGTTGACCATCTCAAAATAATGGAATTTCTGTTCTCTCAGTGTAAACACATTGTATGAAATCAGAGTGGTACTTACTGTGGTTATGGAAAAATTAGTAAAACATAAACATATCAAATCATAGGTCACCATCTCTGAAGCTTCTTTCTGCCCTTATCTTCTGAGTAAAGCAACATTTCTCTTCTGGCTGTCGGTTTTTAGTATAATTATGTTCCATGTTTAGATTATTTTTGGTCAAATGCAAAGTAACATTTAGACGCAGCCATGGCTAAACATAAAATTAAATATTTCGAGAAATGCATTCAATATGCCAGAAACGAATTGAAGTAGAAGTCGAAAACAAACCACTTGATAAAAGAAGAGAGGAACCAAGTGATCTATACAATGAAGCTTTGTATGTCTGCCATACAATTCTCCCGAAAATCACACAAGATTCTAAGTTTGAGGTCAATAATAACTTCCAGACTGACGTTGAAAATGTATCTCCTGAAATGTATCTCAAGAAATCACCACCGTTCTTTGAAGAAAACATTAAAAATTGAACTGCAGGTTTGCTTTTCAAGACCAGAACTGTGCTCTCTCACTGAAGCTATGTATACCGTTGCATTAATTTACACAGACTGAAGATTTATGCAACGCTTTCCAAGTAAAAGCAAATCTTCTGAAGTTTTTAATCACGATTTCTATGTTATCATCAGAAGCTGAAACATACTTTTCTACTCTGAAACGTGTAAACAGTTTCTACGAAATGCAAAGTATAAACAAAAACTGAACACCTTAGTTATGCTTTCTTGTGAAAAAAATGTAAGATTCCCAATTTCTTTCAAAAAGTAACACAATTGTTCGCCGAAAAGCAGGAAACAGGAATAGAATTCAAATACCAGACATCCTTAAAATGATGAGACAAGAAACAGCTCAATCTGCTTCAAGAAGAAGAAGAAGAAACTTATAACTATGTGCATAATTTTCTCCGTTAAGTGAGGAGAAAGATGTTTACCACGACCTAGGCTGTCATGGGGTTCAACTAGGGAACTTGAGATAGCCAGCTCAACCAATTTGGTTTAGGTAATCTATTTGTGAAATTTCAGGAAGCTTGAAATTTGAAAATCTGCTTGCGATAAAAGATAGCAGCAACAGCAGCAGTAGTAGTAGTAGTAGTAGTAGTAGTAGTAGTAGTAGTAGTAGTAGTAGTAGTAGTAGTAGTAGTATAGTAGTAATAGTAGTAGAAGTAGTACTAGTAGTAGTACTAGTAGTAATAATAGTAGTAGAAGTAGTACTAGTAGTAGTAATAGTAGTAATAATAGTAGTAATAATAGTATTAGTACTAGTACTAGTAGTAGTAATAATAGTAGTAGTAGTAATAATAATAATAATAGTAGTAGTAATAATAGTAGTAGTACTAGTAGTAGTAGTAATAATAATAGTAGTAGTAATAATAGTAGTAGTAGTAATAATAATAGTAGTAGTACTAGTACTAGTAGTAGTAATAATAGTAGTAGTACTAGTAGTAGTACTAGTAGTAGTAATAATAGTAGTAGTACTAATAATAGTAGTAGTACTAATAATAGTAGTAGTACTAGTAGTAGTAATAATAGTAGTAGTACTAGTACTAGTAGTAGTAATAATAGTAGTAGTAGTAGTACTAGTACTAGTATAGTAGTAATAGTAGTAGTATAGTAGTAATAATAGTAGTAGTACTAGTACTAGTAGTAATAATAGTAGTAGAAGTAGTACTAGTAGTAGTAATAGTAGTAATAATAGTAGTAATAATAGTATTAGTACTAGTACTAGTAGTAGTAATAATAGTAGTAGTAGTAATAATAATAATAATAGTAGTAGTAATAATAGTAGTAGTACTAGTAGTAGTAGTAATAATAATAGTAGTAGTAATAATAGTAGTAGTAGTAATAATAATAGTAGTAGTACTAGTACTAGTAGTAGTAATAATAGTAGTAGTACTAGTAGTAGTACTAGTAGTAGTAATAATAGTAGTAGTACTAATAATAGTAGTAGTACTAATAATAGTAGTAGTACTAGTAGTAGTAATAATAGTAGTACTAGTACTAGTAGTAGTAATAATAGTAGTAGTAGTACTAGTACTAGTATAGTAGTAATAGTAGTAGTATAGTAGTAATAATAGTAGTAGTACTAGTACTAGTAGTAATAATAGTAGTAGTATTAATAATAGTAGTAGTAGAAGTAGTACTAGTAGTAGTAATAGTAGTAGTAATAATAGTAGTAGTACTAATAATAGTAGTAGGAATAATAGTAGTAGTAATAATAGTAGTAGTAGTAATAATAGTAGTAGTAATAATAGTAGTAGTAGTAGTAATAATAGTAGTAGTAATAATAGTAGTAGTAGTAGTACTAGTAGTAGTAGCAGCAGTAGCAGCAGTAGCAGCAGTAGTATATGCCCACGACAAGAAGGCTAGAGGTGTATGGAGGGCAGAGGAGCTTGAACTGTTTATCTGCTCCAGTAGTGGATCTGTTTACTAGGAAATGAGTGAATGAGAGTGCATATGAGACACCCATGCTGCCAGATCTAATGTTTGTTGCAGTGATAGATATTATGTATAGGTGAGCTATGTGACAACACGTGTATTTTAAACGAGCCGTCCATCCTTGTCATACTCGGAAGGCGAGCATACACCCCGAGGAGACAGCAAAAGTGATTATGTTGCACATTCCTCTAGCTTGCCTTCGTGTCCTGGACAATCGGACATTTTGAGCGCTGCACATCAATATTAAATGTTGTCGCTGGCAAGGGATCTCTCTTTACTAGATGTATAGCATAGTTCAGTGTCATAACCTGTCATTATTACAGGAGTGTGACAATATGATGAAAAATACTAAAATACCCAATGAATACATAAATAAACAGTGACTGAAGTGTTCCTAAATTCCTAAAATTCACCCAACACAGATCAAATTATGTGTTTTATTAGCAGTCTGTTCTGTGTATATGTTGGTTACCCTGATCTACTGGCTGATTTTTAGAATTTGCAACAATAATATGGCATATTCATCTGTGAATATGGCTGCAAGTATCTTTTTAAACAGAAGTGTGCTGTACTTGGCTGCCCTGTTACAGGGAGAAATGAGAAAACAAAACTTTTTCGTTTCCCAAGAAATCCAGAAAGGAAAGATACATTTTATAACAGAAATAATTAAGCAGTAATAATATTTAGAATTCCGCTTGTACCATTATTTTGCCACGTGAATCGTAAGCTGTAAGCAAAACACATTTCTGCGCTGGTTACTGATTTTATAATGCAAATAAAGTGATGCAATGCAAAAATTAGCAAATGAAACTCCTACATATAGGTTTAGATATTAAATTAACTTAACTATAATCATACTTTCATACTATCTCGTGTTTTTTAAGATTTGTTACGCTACAGTTGTTTGGTTTTGTTGTAAGGCCCCATCGTACACCTAAGAAATTAAACACAATAACATATTATGTAAGCCCATATCAGTACATTGGCAATGCAATGGAACTATAATCTGCATATGTAGTATTTTAGGCATGGAAAGCATATCTATTTTTATTACAGAGTAGTTGCATCATCATATTTGCTGCTTTGGCAAATAAGTTGCATTCCTAGCATTGTGATCTCACATTGCAAAGTTTGTTGTAAAGATGGTAATTGTAGTATACAAAACTGTCAAGATGTTTCTCTGATTATAATCTAACCTCACATATCTAACCTCTTTTGTCAATTTTGTTTCAGAGAGCAGAATCTATTTTTGAGAGAGTGATACACCGTGTCTACTTTGTGTATTACTTGCTTCGTCGTGTCAATCTACCCAGAACATGTGAACTTCCAGAAATAGCAAACCTGTGGCTGTTATTTGGTACAGAATTCAGGGACTCCTGTCTGAAAATTATGTAAACTTGATCTGTTAAATGATGAGTAGCCAATGTGTATAATTTGTAAATAGTCATATTTGTAAACAGTTTGCCTTAGTTGTCATTATATATCTTCGACAGGGATGAAGGATGTCACAGCTTTTAATAGCAAGTAAAAAATTATGACCTGAAATTCCAAAATCTCAATTGTTTAATGCAATAATCACTATGTAATATTCTATATACTACACAAAATGATGTATCTGAATAACTGGTGGTACTGGCTTTGGTGTTGTAAAAGCTTTAACATATTTCAAGTGTAATTGTGCATTGCAAGAAATTATTCGAATGTCATTGCATGATCATCACCATCACAATCATCATCATATCATATGCATTTTTATTTTTATTTCAAGTGTTCCACTTATTTTTGAAATATGTAAAATGTCAGCTGCAGCTAGGACCTGAGACAGTGTGTGGCATGATCTCAAATTAGTGAAGCTTCATAATAAATAATAGGTTGTTAATCATCTTCCTTGTTAACATATATATGAAGGTGTCCAAACCTAAAACTTGTGAGTCACTTAACACTTCAGGGAATATAGGGTTACCATGTTTTAGGATGACCTTGATTATACTTTGACATTAAATCCATATAATGAGCACCTCATATATCACAAAACAATTGGAATAAATAGGTTTAGAAAATTTATGTAACGTGTTAAAGTGACATTTGCACTGCATTGATGCATTATTATGTCATGAATTAATCACAAATTTCAGGTTTTACTCTGAATAAACATTTGTATACTTCTGCTGAAAATGTATGTACTATAGAGCTTTTCAAATTCTTATTAAATATAAGCATTAACAGAGCTGCTTTGTTCTCATTGTAAAGAGATAGTGCTATTTTTTTTAACACAGCTGTTAGTGTCCTCATTTAAAATTTATATATACATTTCTTTAGTGTTTTCTTTTACACTTTTATTCCAGGAAAATTTTCAACATTCCGTATATTCCTGTTTTCCTGTACCTACAGAATCATTATTTTAATGTTAAGTTACCTTTCTTACAGTAAAAGCAAAAGACAAGTTTGTTTCTCCTCACTTGCAATTATTATGGTTTCTTACTAAACCGTTACATAAAATCTTCTGTAATATGTGCAATAATCGTTTAATTTCAAGTTTTTCTTCAACCTCTAATGAATGAAAGGGAGTTTTCAGTAAATAATCCACTCCATTCATTTTAAAACCACACTACTTTGATTCCAACAACAAGCACATGAATGCTAAACTTCATGTAACGGAGCGAAGCTACCTGGCCCCAAGTGTTGCTGTATGAGATGTAAGAAGAAGAGAGTAGGGGAGTGAGGAAGGTATTACTCGACAGTGCTTTGAGGGGTATTGACTTTCAGGTGACCAGCGCTGCGATTGTCCCTTATCGGGTCTTATCTGGTCAATTGGAAGAGTGAAATATTAGTAAGTTGATGTACAGTAGCTTACGAAACACAGAGCAATTGGAAGCTGTATGTGTCTATATGATATTGTAACTTTGTGGGTTCGTAAAATTAAAAGTCAAGTTTGCAAAAATTCAAAATGCTCTATTTCTGCAGAAAGACACCCATTTGCACCAAGCTGACGTAACATAAACCAACACAATCTCTCGTCACTTCTGCACAAGTGAATAAACAAAAGAGTTCACTTTCAAATCACAGCTGCACGTGCACAATTATCGAGTCTCATTACAACTGTGCCAACTGGCAAGTCGTGTCTTCGTTTTTATACCTCCACTCACTGATCCAGAAATTAGTGCAACTTTCTGTAACAATCAAGAAAGCGAACCTTCCAGTCATCCTTCTTTATCTGCTTCGGCACGCTTTTTATCTCCGCGGTGCACTAACTGTCCCTTTGTGCGCGCTGGCCACGACAGTCGCAACAATGGCTCACGACACTGCTCCCTACTCAAGGCTTACCGTCCCGAACAGTACCATCGTAGCGGGTTAGACGTCCAGGTGTACAACCAACATTTTTCCTCAGGGCACTTTCTGAATGCGGTAGACCACGTCATTAATTCTCTTTACCACCCGGAATGGTTCTTGCCTCGGTTGTTAATGTTTCAGGCAGCGTCCCTTGGTCCGCGTAGGGCGGTACAACCAGGCTAGGTCACCTTGCTAGAATCCTTGACTGTTGGCTTGCCTGTCGTAGCGGGTCTTCATGCGGTCGCTTACCATCTGGATGTTCTGACGAGCCATCTCATGCATGTCGTGGAGATGGTCCACCAGGTTCTCCACAAACTCTGCTGCTGGCTGTTTCGCTTCCTGGGGACTCCCGAAAGCCAGATCACAAGGGAGGCGTAGCTCTCGGCCGAAGGTTAAGCTGGCTGGCGTCATCCCATTGGAGTGGTAGGCCAGCAGGAACAGTGGCATCTTGACGTCCCAGTGTCGCTTATGGATGGCCACGACCTTACATGTTCTTCTAGGGTCTTGGTGTATTTCTCCACCATGCACTCCGACTGTGGGTGTAGAGGTGTTGTGTGGGTCTTGTTCACCCCAAGTCTTTCCAGTGCCTCATTCAAAGGTTACACTCAAAATTGGTGCCCTGGTCACTGTGAAGCTTTAACAGCACCCCAAAACGGTAGAACAGTGGCTCCACGAGGCAGTCTATGATTGTCTTTGCCTCCTGGCTCGGGATGGCATACACCTCCGGCCACTTGGTGAAGCAGTCCACAGCCACCATCAGGTACTTATTGCCTCGGTTGGACACTGGGAATGGTCCAGCTATGTCGACAGCGATGCGTTTGAATGGTGCTTCGACGTTGTACTGCTGAATGTAACTCCGGCTCCTAGTTTGGGGCCCGCGACTCGCCGCGCACACGTGACATTGATGGCACCATCTCAGCGTCTGCTCCAAGCCTCAGACAGTAGTAACTCTGTCGGAGTTTGTCGATCTTCGGTTTGCTCCCAGGTGTCCTACTAAAGTACCGGCGTGCACTTCTTCTAAGACCTCCAGGACCTTACTTCAGGGAAGTACCAACTGTTCTCTCTGCGTCTTTCCATCGGGTGATTCCCATACCCAGAACAGCATGCCCTCTCTGATATTCATTGAGTCCCACTGGGTCCAGTACGACTTGTATGTGGCGCTTCTGGGTGCGATGTCCTCCCAGGTCGGTCTTGTCCCTGCCTCCACTTTCCTCAAGAGTGGCACCAAGTCGGCGTCCGCCAGCTGATCCCTCCTCAGGCCTGCGGTATCCCAGCAGTCCGCAGGCACTGCCATGACCACTCTGACAACTGCGACACGCTCCCTCTCTTCCACTCTTGTGCATTTGCCGCACTCTTCTGGGTAGGGTCTTCGGGACATGGCATCTACGTTGCCGTGGCTCTTCCCTCTGCGATGTTCGGAGGTGAAGTCGTACTCCTTCAGCCTCTGCACCCAACGGGCTGTCTGGCCTTCAAGGTTCCTAAAGCTGATTAGCCAAGTTAGGGCGGAGTGGTCAGTCCTCAGGTTGAATGGCTGACTGCACAGGTACTTGTGGAAGTGCTCCAAGGTCTTTATCACCGTCAGTAACTTTCGCTGGGTGACGCAGTAATTCTTCTCTGCCTTGGGCAGCTTCTTGCTGTAGTAACCTATCACACGCTCGTAGCCGTCCTGGACTTTGGATAGGACGCCTCCAATGCAATGGTCGCTGGCGTCGGTGTCCACAATGAAGGCGCCGCCTGGTTGTAGAAAACCCAAAATAGGAGCACTACATAGCGAGGGGATCCGTCCCCTTCAGCTGCCGTGGTGCGGGCGCTGCGGACCCCTAGCACTCGTGGTACCTCTGACGTTACTAGAGGAACCTCGGGCACAACATTCGAGCCCCTACCTGATTGGGAGCTGTTCGGATTGGGTTGTACTCGAGGGGGCAGTGGTTTCCGATACCCGTGGGAGATCAGGTACGTCTCCGGACGGGGTTGAGGAAAGCCATTAATATTCCTGCGTACTAGCCAGCATAGCTAGTAGAATGCGTGCTAGATCACCAGGCGGCCCCGCTGAGGTCATATCGGTAGCATTCCCATTTTGGAAGTGGCGTATCCACTTCCATCCAGTCTTGAGTCCACAGGACCAGATGAGGAGCTTGTTAGTCTCTAGGTCTTGCCCTATGAAAACCCTCACGGAGGCGCCGGGCGCCCTTTTGGGGAGCTCCGTAACTCCCTGGTTGAAGGAGGTTCGGGTTCTTGGTCCTACGGGTCCAGGACTAATAGCAGTAGAACCTCTGGCATTAACAACATGTCTTCTTCAGCTGCTGGAAAGCGTCTTCGACATCCTCCGTCCACGCATAAAGCCGGTGGTCTTCTGTCAGGCGAGTAAGGGGCTTGGCGATGTTGAAGAACCTCTCTATGAACCGGCGGTAATAACTGCACAGTCCCAAGAAGCTACCCAGTTCTCGCTTATCCTTTTGGCGAGGCCTATCTCTCACGGCCAATGTCTTCTCCGGGTCTGTGGCCACTCCGGTTAGTGAGAATATGTGGCCCAAATAGTTGACCTCCTTGCGGAAGAGCCGGCACTTCTTCGCGTTCAGCTTCTTGTAGTCCACTCAGAAGCTTAACTCGCCGTTCTTCTGTGTCACCAAGACCACAGGCGAACACCAAGGGCTGCCAGACCCTTCAATCACTCCCCTGTATCTTCCAGCATGTCTCGTACCACCGCTTGTTTTGCCATCGGAACACTTCTGGGTGCTTGACGAATAGACCGGGCGTCTCCGTTGTCGATGCAGTGGAGCATCCGATCCGTGCGGCCGTAGTCGCTGTTACCTCGGCTGAAGATGCGCTGATATCGTCTCAGCAATTGTCGAACCTTCTTGAGCTGTTCTACGGTCGGGTGGTTGGCCGCACCCTCCAATAAGTCTTCCAGCCGGGAATGCAGTTGTTGCGTCGGCACCGGCTCCTGGGTCTTGTCGATTGGTGTTACGCTGACCACAAGCTCGCACGTCCCCAACTCCGTCCCGACCTGGACGTCATGATCGGTGTCTGTCATGTTGAGCAGCCTCACAGGCATCTCCTCTCGGTACACCAAGAATGTCCTGGCTACACAGAGTCCGTGCACAGGCGTATTCTGGTCCAGCATCATGTTCTTCGTCCGCTGGCCTTCCAGTCACGCCGTCACCACCACCTCGCTTATCGCGGGTACAACCACGTCTTCCCTCAGGATGACCCTGCAGATTTCAAGGCGTTCTTCGGGTTGCCGGAGCATCACCTCTTCTCCATTGTGCCGCAGGCCGCGCCGTGGCTCAGTGGTTAGACCGTTTGGCTCTCACCAAGGCGGCCGGGGTTCGATCCCAGGCGACCGCAAAGTGGGATTTGTGATGGACAACACGGCGCTGGGGCGGGTTTTCTCCCGGATCTCCGGTTTCCCCCGCCATCTCATTCCACCGGTGCTCCATGTTCATCTCATGTATCATCAGTGTCATCGCCTGCGGTGCCGTATGTAGTAAAAGCGGGCGTTAAACACTACACACATTGTGCCGCAGGAGCTTCTTGCCGACGTCGAGCGTCGCCTCGTGGCTGCTGAGAGCATCTAGTCCCAGTATCACCTCCTCAGCCACCTCCGCAACGAACACCCAGAGACATAAGGCACTTCTCCCCAAGGTCAACTGCAGCAGGGCTTCCCTCTCCACGGGGAAGGTGTCGCCAATGCCGTCAATAGCTGGTATGTTCGGCTCGGTTTTTTTTTTCGACGGAAAACCCTTGGCCACGTCAGGTCTGATGATGATCACAGCTGCCCGGTGTCCACCAGCGCGCGGCACGTCCTCCCCTTCACCCAACCGTCCGCGATGAGCCTGTCATCCATACGCCGACTGACGGCGCGCAGTGTCACTCCAGGGGATGGTGATGATGGCTCCGGTGTGCCCCTCGCCACGATGGCCCGTACTCGTTTTCGAGCTGCGCTCCCTGATGTGGGCAATCCCTCTCTAGATGTACCGGCTGGCCACACCCCCAACACACGCCACTAGGTCTTCGCCGGTGTCCGTCGGCTGGCCTTCGGTCTCCAGTGTAGCGGATACTCCTTGTTCTCGACGTCAGGGTAGCCGTCACCTTGGCCGCCTCCATCTCAATGCAGCCGTTAGCGCCTCGTTGATGGTCTTGTAGTCACCTAGCATTAGTCGCTGACGTGTCTTGACGTCTCGCACCCCGTCAACGAAGGCATAGGCGGCTTCCCGGGATACTAACTCGGGTGGGAGGTCAACCAATACTTTGCTGGCAAGCTGTTCAATTGCCAGGGCAGACTCAAGCAGCGTCTCCCCTGGCTGCTGCGTCGTTGACTTCCGTTGGCTGCGGCAGGCTGCGGCCAAGCGGTGATTTCCGAACTGGTTTTCCAGGGCCTCCCAGATGTCTTTGGACGCCGCCACTGTCTGGATCGCGTTCAGGACCTTTGTGGCCCGTCCCTGGAGGCTGGCTATTAGCTGAGCGGCCTCTTCTTCTGCTGACCACTTGTGCTTGGCCACTGTGTCGAATTGGCGGCGGAAAACTTCGAACGTTTACGTGACGTCGTATTTTGGTGTTTTGACGCCTCAGTTGTTGTGTCGCGTCCCGGCGCGTCGGCCTTTAAATTCTTCATCCTTCTTCCGACGATGTCCTCCATCATAGCGTTCAGGGACTTGGTGTTCCTGTCGGCCTTTCCCTCTAGGTAATTAACGTGGTGCGTCAGATCTTCGACGCGCTTGCCCAGCTCCATGACGTCCTCCTTCACGCCGGCCAAATCCTCTTTAAATTTAGCAGCCATGGCCTCGTTCGCAGCCTTCATTTCTGTGGCTACTTCGGTCATCTTCTCGGCCAAGTTATCGTTCACTGTCTTCATTTGTTTTATCTCGGCGGCTAGGTTTTTATTTGTGGTCTCCAACTTCGCAGCCATAATGTTATATGCCGCTTCCGTCTTCGTTGTTTATTCGGCCTTCATTTATTTCAGCTCCGCGGCCAGGTTGTTATTTGCCGCTTCTGTTTTCGCAGCGAGATTGTCATTCGCTGTTCTCATTTCTTTCAGCTCTTCTAGAATTTTTACCAATGCAGCGTCCACTGTCGTATGTTCCACTCCTGACACCAATTGTGAATTTGTGGGTTCGTAAAATTAAAATCAAGTTTGCAGAAATTCAAAATACTCTTTATTTCTGTAGAAAGGGACAGTTTTTACATCCTTTTGCAGCAAGATGACGTAACATACACCAACACAATTTCTCGTCACTTCTGCACACGTAAAAAAAAAACAAAAGAGTTCACTTTCAAATCACAGCTGCACGCGCACAATTATCGAGTCCTATTACTATGCCAACTGGCGGCTCACGGCTTCTTTTTTATACCTCCACTCATTGATCTAGAAATTAGTGGAATTTTCTGTAACAATCAAGAAAGCGAACCTTCCAGTCACCTATCTTTATCTGTTTCGTCAAGCTTTTTACTCCCTTTATGCGCGCCGGCCGCGCCAGTCGCAACAATGGCTGGTGACAATGTGTTCTCCCGCGCCTGCCGATGTATGAAACGTTGCTGTCCAGAAGACATGATTACATCTAAACAGACTATACATACACTGGACTCGCCGTCTAGGTGCGATAAGCTGAGGTAAACATCTCTGTGTTGCGAATTTTTTCCGATACGTCTCCTCGCTTTGCCATGTAGTATAGCCACGTGACTGGCAAAGTGTATAGTTCTGCTATATAGTTTTATATTATATAGTTATATTTTAGTTTTAATTCTACTACTCTTGGCCTGCCCATGATTTACAAATTTTAATATCACCAATATTGCAGCATGATTTCCAAAGCAACATCACTTATGTGTGCTATTATAGTTAAAGAAATTGCATTTGGAGGTTTGCTGATGGTGATAGGGCCGTTACTGATAATCTATTTCTGTTTTCTTTCTTAGAAAATGAGATAAAACCTGTTTAGCAGGAAAGTTGCCAAATTCTTTAAGTCATCAATTGAATGCATCATCCAGTTAAGTGGACAAATGACCTCGTAAATTTCTGGAAGTTACCTGAATGATAAAGAGTGTTCTGTGTGTGAAGGATTGCGCCTAGCGGTCTGGACCTAATGAAGGTCTTATCACAAATAGTTGCTGTCCCTCTGTATGTGAGATAACTTGCTATTTTTGCTTTCTCCACTATGTATTTACTACAAGTATGGAAAGTATTGTATTCTACCCAAAATTTCGATAACGAGATTTCACTGGACATTCATGTTTTATATTACAATGGAGCCTTGTTTAACCGGATCAACTGGGACCAGGGCCGATCCGAGTTAACGAAAATCCGAGTTATACAGAGAATGACGTTAAAACGAATAAAAAGCAAAAGAAAAAGAAAAAGAAAACATGCACAACATTACCAAAATATCTTTAATGGAGTTTTGAAGATTACTATCGGCGCACTTTCACCTAAAAACACACATTCTGTATACACTGTACTAGCACACACACACACACACACACACACACAAACACACACACACACACACGCACGCACGCACGCACGCAGGCACGCACGCACACACACACACAGAGCTGGTGGGTGACTGTAATGAATTCGCCCGCTAGAATAGAATTCGAGTAATGTACCTACGGAGAATAGAAATTTATCATCTGTAAAACAACTCTTTTTTTTTTTTTTTTAACTGAATCGAGTTATCCGGACGTCCGCTTAAAGAGGTCTTACGTTTTACTGCACTTGGATATAAAACAAATAAACATATTTAGAAAAAAAGGCTGTGTGTGCGTCTGTTCTGTGAACAGCATAATTCAAAACAAGAAATCGGTTGAATACCAAACTTCATAGTAGGAGATAGACAAACCCTTGTAAAAAAAAAAAAAAAAAAAAAAAAAAAAAAAAAAAAAAGTGAAGCTAATCCGAAAACAAGATATGTAAAATAAATTTGTATCTGGAGATAACCGATTTCGGGATATTGCTTCTTATTTGTGTGCATTTTAAAATAATTACACTTTTCTCAAATAGAAGATTGTTAATCCTCATTTTATGTCTTGATCATGCAAAGAGAATGGAGCGTCAAAGTCATTAGCAGCAACCTGCTCTTAAAAGATCTGGTTCTTCCTTAAGGCCACTATGTATATTCCCCTGTTCCCATTGTAGGTACCTATTAAATAAATATGCGATAAAACTATTTGTGAAAAACAAAACCTCTATGAAAATTCAAACTCTATGAATTTCTTCACTTAACTGACAATTTCACCACACACTCAGAACATAAAAGAATGCACACAGAATTTTATTAAGTTATTCAAACCATTTTTGTTACATATCTGTCATTGAAATGTTTAACCTTTTCGATGTGAATTATGGCAAACAATTATTTCAACTGAACCATTTAATGCTTTTATATACTGCATAACTATTTTTAAATTTGTAATTCCTGAAGCTATCTAGAGAATTTCAAGCTAATAAACAAGCTTCATTTTGAAAATACTGAAAAAAAGGAATTGAGAAAGGTATTACTCAATACAGTCCTTTACCTACATGGTACAGAATCAGTTAAATAGCCATTTCTGACTTTAAACCTTTTATGTTAAAATAAACCATCCAGAATAAAAACTAAAGTTATAAAATTGCAAAAATAAACATTTTTGGCATAAAAGTAATTTTGGCATAAAAGTAATCTCCAAAGCGAGATGGCTCAGGCGGTTTCGTCTTTGCCCCGCCTTCGGAAGGACCTGGTTCAATTCCCGTGGCCGACCTACCTGACCCATGGGTTTTTTCGTTTTTTTCCCGGGTCGCTAGGCGAATGCTGGATGGGTTAATTACATCCCCCGAATTCCCTGTCCCTCCAGTTCATCTCCATTATCATTTCACATCATCTCTCATCTGGTGGTCTCTTTTAGGGTAGGAGTGTCGGTGGGTGTCTCGGCGGTGCATGGCAGGATGATATGCTCTGAGGAAAACTACTTCCTCCTCCGGTAGGTCAGTTGCCGGTCTCCGCTCCTCTGCTGAGACTATTTCGGGACCGCCAGCCAGGGACATTTGGGACTCGGATCGCCAGCCAGGAACCATTAGGGCTCGGCTGCTGGGCTCATTGCCGTCCCGCAGTCGGGGAGCGTGTCTGTTGTCCTGGCCTGTCGGGGGAAGTCTCTATCCAAGTAAACTATAGGGACCCTGCCCTCTGTACTGCCGTGGCTCCTTGGATCGGCCGTCCTCTGTCTCCTTCGCCTCATCCTCCCTCCCTGGGGTGCCCCGACTTGGGAGCATAGGAACAATGGGCCCAGCATGGTGGCCTACGTACCGAATCCCCTCCATAATGAAATCCCAATCCCAATCCCCAATCCATCACCTAGTGGCTCATGAGGCAAATGATGTATTTGCAAACTAGTCCTATAATATCAATGATAAGTGAAGTTTAGGCTTAGAATTAGGATTCCTACAGAGAGAAGTCAACTCAAAACTAAGTGAAGTTTAGTCTCATGCTATTATTATAGTTTAGAATTATTATCACATATTTAACAAATTTCGAAGATAAACAATGCTTAAGGCATCTGTGTTATGCAGTGCATGCAGTTTTCGCCCAGCCACTGGGTCCTACAGCTGCATACCTTGGAGGAGTGCAGGATGGGGGTGGTATGGATCAACATGGTACACTATTTACCCTTTTAATACATTTCTTGAAGCCCATAATAGAAATAGCAGGGACTTTTTAAAAAAATATTAGTTCTATAAACTTGAAAATAATGTTAAAAGTAAAGGTGCCATCTTTAGCTGAGTGCTACATGCAGGGTAAAATGTTTTCTCTAGAATATCGTGTACTGCAAATTTCTACAATAAAAGGAGTTTAGTTTCTGAAAGTTGTAGGATATCTAATCATTGTTGGATTCTTAGCACTCTTGTTTTATGGGTTTTGTTTGAATAATACCAAAATATTTCATAATCTAATAGTTATGAAATTAGAGAAAAATTAGAAGATAATATAAACAAGAGGAAACTCTCTGACCAATTTTAAGATAACTAAGAAATGTAAAATGGTCAAAGCTTACATTTTTTTATTTTTAGGGCTAAACAGTCTGCAATCATGATTGAATAATTTCATATACAGTTTGTTGTTAAGAAAAATATGTAAGATATTATATAGGCTAAGTATGATACACAGGCATATATTAAGGTTAGTCAGTTTAAGTGATGTAGCTGTATTTGTCTATAAACTTGTCATAGAAAAGTTTATTTTTCTGAGATTTGTGTTGACCAATTTTCTTGAGACTTAGTATATATTTAGCAGAAGTGTTTGGAAGTATAATAGATTAAATAAAATAAACTTCTTCAACAATTTACATGTAACTGTATTTAAAACTTAGAAAATTTTTGCTAAAATTTTAAATCATAGTTTTAAAAACATGAAACATCATAATTCATTTAATACATCCAAAGAAAAGTCATTCTAGTTCCTAATTCACAATGAAGCTTATGGAATGTATGGGAAAAAATATTAAGTGTTACATCAACATGATTTTTCTACCAATTCATCAAAAACTATTCTTAAAAAAGGCTATATTTTTCTCTGCTTCATGTTAATCTAGATACAGTTTGATTCACATGAGCTGGCAGTCCGATTTGCTGTGAAGGAATAGGGAATTCTGTGGTGTTGGGGGAGCGACATGTAGATGGGTGCTAGCTCTCTTATCTCAC
>CM060949.1:144796750-144806750 GCA_030765055.1 Mantis religiosa
AGTAGTAGTAGTAGTAGTAGTAGTAGTAGTAGTAGTAGTAGTAGTAGTAGTAGTAGTAGTAGTAGTAGTAGTAGTAGTAGTAGTAGTAGTAGTAGTAGTAGTAGTAGTAGTAGTAGTAGTAGTAGTAGTAGTAGTAGTAGTAGTAGTAGTAGTAGTAGTAGTAGTAGTAGTAGTAGTAGTAGTAGTAGTAGTAGTAGTAGTAGTAGTAGTAGTAGTAGTAGTAGTAGTAGTAGTAGTAGTAGTAGTAGTAGTAGTAGTAGTAGTAGTAGTAGTAGTAGTAGTAGTAGTAGTAGTAGTAGTAGTAGTAGTAGTAGTAGTAGTAGTAGTAGTAGTAGTAGTAGTAGTAGTAGTAGTAGTAGTAGTAGTAGTAGTAGTAGTAGTAGTAGTAGTAGTAGTAGTAGTAGTAGTAGTAGTAGTAGTAGTAGTAGTAGTAGTAGTAGTAGTAGTAGTAGTAGTAGTAGTAGTAGTAGTAGTAGTAGTAGTAGTAGTAGTAGTAGTAGTAGTAGTAGTAGTAGTAGTAGTAGTAGTAGTAGTAGTAGTAGTAGTAGTAGTAGTAGTAGTAGTAGTAGTAGTAGTAGTAGTAGTAGTAGTAGTAGTAGTAGTAGTAGTAGTAGTAGTAGTAGTAGTAGTAGTAGTAGTAGTAGTAGTAGTAGTAGTAGTAGTAGTAGTAGTAGTAGTAGTAGTAGTAGTAGTAGTAGTAGTAGTAGTAGTAGTAGTAGTAGTAGTAGTAGTAGTAGTAGTAGTAGTAGTAGTAGTAGTAGTAGTAGTAGTAGTAGTAGTAGTAGTAGTAGTAGTAGTAGTAGTAGTAGTAGTAGTAGTAGTAGTAGTAGTAGTAGTAGTAGTAGTAGTAGTAGTAGTAGTAGTAGTAGTAGTAGTAGTAGTAGTAGTAGTAGTAGTAGTAGTAGTAGTAGTAGTAGTAGTAGTAGTAGTAGTAGTAGTAGTAGTAGTAGTAGTAGTAGTAGTAGTAGTAGTAGTAGTAGTAGTAGTAGTAGTAGTAGTAGTAGTAGTAGTAGTAGTAGTAGTAGTAGTAGTAGTAGTAGTAGTAGTAGTAGTAGTAGTAGTAGTAGTAGTAGTAGTAGTAGTAGTAGTAGTAGTAGTAGTAGTAGTAGTAGTAGTAGTAGTAGTAGTAGTAGTAGTAGTAGTAGTAGTAGTAGTAGTAGTAGTAGTAGTAGTAGTAGTAGTAGTAGTAGTAGTAGTAGTAGTAGTAGTAGTAGTAGTAGTAGTAGTAGTAGTAGTAGTAGTAGTAGTAGTAGTAGTAGTAGTAGTAGTAGTAGTAGTAGTAGTAGTAGTAGTAGTAGTAGTAGTAGTAGTAGTAGTAGTAGTAGTAGTAGTAGTAGTAGTAGTAGTAGTAGTAGTAGTAGTAGTAGTAGTAGTAGTAGTAGTAGTAGTAGTAGTAGTAGTAGTAGTAGTAGTAGTAGTAGTAGTAGTAGTAGTAGTAGTAGTAGTAGTAGTAGTAGTAGTAGTAGTAGTAGTAGTAGTAGTAGTAGTAGTAGTAGTAGTAGTAGTAGTAGTAGTAGTAGTAGTAGTAGTAGTAGTAGTAGTAGTAGTAGTAGTAGTAGTAGTAGTAGTAGTAGTAGTAGTAGTAGTAGTAGTAGTAGTAGTAGTAGTAGTAGTAGTAGTAGTAGTAGTAGTAGTAGTAGTAGTAGTAGTAGTAGTAGTAGTAGTAGTAGTAGTAGTAGTAGTAGTAGTAGTAGTAGTAGTAGTAGTAGTAGTAGTAGTAGTAGTAGTAGTAGTAGTAGTAGTAGTAGTAGTAGTAGTAGTAGTAGTAGTAGTAGTAGTAGTAGTAGTAGTAGTAGTAGTAGTAGTAGTAGTAGTAGTAGTAGTAGTAGTAGTAGTAGTAGTAGTAGTAGTAGTAGTAGTAGTAGTAGTAGTAGTAGTAGTAGTAGTAGTAGTAGTAGTAGTAGTAGTAGTAGTAGTAGTAGTAGTAGTAGTAGTAGTAGTAGTAGTAGTAGTAGTAGTAGTAGTAGTAGTAGTAGTAGTAGTAGTAGTAGTAGTAGTAGTAGTAGTAGTAGTAGTAGTAGTAGTAGTAGTAGTAGTAGTAGTAGTAGTAGTAGTAGTAGTAGTAGTAGTAGTAGTAGTAGTAGTAGTAGTAGTAGTAGTAGTAGTAGTAGTAGTAGTAGTAGTAGTAGTAGTAGTAGTAGTAGTAGTAGTAGTAGTAGTAGTAGTAGTAGTAGTAGTAGTAGTAGTAGTAGTAGTAGTAGTAGTAGTAGTAGTAGTAGTAGTAGTAGTAGTAGTAGTAGTAGTAGTAGTAGTAGTAGTAGTAGTAGTAGTAGTAGTAGTAGTAGTAGTAGTAGTAGTAGTAGTAGTAGTAGTAGTAGTAGTAGTAGTAGTAGTAGTAGTAGTAGTAGTAGTAGTAGTAGTAGTAGTAGTAGTAGTAGTAGTAGTAGTAGTAGTAGTAGTAGTAGTAGTAGTAGTAGTAGTAGTAGTAGTAGTAGTAGTAGTAGTAGTAGTAGTAGTAGTAGTAGTAGTAGTAGTAGTAGTAGTAGTAGTAGTAGTAGTAGTAGTAGTAGTAGTAGTAGTAGTAGTAGTAGTAGTAGTAGTAGTAGTAGTAGTAGTAGTAGTAGTAGTAGTAGTAGTAGTAGTAGTAGTAGTAGTAGTAGTAGTAGTAGTAGTAGTAGTAGTAGTAGTAGTAGTAGTAGTAGTAGTAGTAGTAGTAGTAGTAGTAGTAGTAGTAGTAGTAGTAGTAGTAGTAGTAGTAGTAGTAGTAGTAGTAGTAGTAGTAGTAGTAGTAGTAGTAGTAGTAGTAGTAGTAGTAGTAGTAGTAGTAGTAGTAGTAGTAGTAGTAGTAGTAGTAGTAGTAGTAGTAGTAGTAGTAGTAGTAGTAGTAGTAGTAGTAGTAGTAGTAGTAGTAGTAGTAGTAGTAGTAGTAGTAGTAGTAGTAGTAGTAGTAGTAGTAGTAGTAGTAGTAGTAGTAGTAGTAGTAGTAGTAGTAGTAGTAGTAGTAGTAGTAGTAGTAGTAGTAGTAGTAGTAGTAGTAGTAGTAGTAGTAGTAGTAGTAGTAGTAGTAGTAGTAGTAGTAGTAGTAGTAGTAGTAGTAGTAGTAGTAGTAGTAGTAGTAGTAGTAGTAGTAGTAGTAGTAGTAGTAGTAGTAGTAGTAGTAGTAGTAGTAGTAGTAGTAGTAGTAGTAGTAGTAGTAGTAGTAGTAGTAGTAGTAGTAGTAGTAGTAGTAGTAGTAGTAGTAGTAGTAGTAGTAGTAGTAGTAGTAGTAGTAGTAGTAGTAGTAGTAGTAGTAGTAGTAGTAGTAGTAGTAGTAGTAGTAGTAGTAGTAGTAGTAGTAGTAGTAGTAGTAGTAGTAGTAGTAGTAGTAGTAGTAGTAGTAGTAGTAGTAGTAGTAGTAGTAGTAGTAGTAGTAGTAGTAGTAGTAGTAGTAGTAGTAGTAGTAGTAGTAGTAGTAGTAGTAGTAGTAGTAGTAGTAGTAGTAGTAGTAGTAGTAGTAGTAGTAGTAGTAGTAGTAGTAGTAGTAGTAGTAGTAGTAGTAGTAGTAGTAGTAGTAGTAGTAGTAGTAGTAGTAGTAGTAGTAGTAGTAGTAGTAGTAGTAGTAGTAGTAGTAGTAGTAGTAGTAGTAGTAGTAGTAGTAGTAGTAGTAGTAGTAGTAGTAGTAGTAGTAGTAGTAGTAGTAGTAGTAGTAGTAGTAGTAGTAGTAGTAGTAGTAGTAGTAGTAGTAGTAGTAGTAGTAGTAGTAGTAGTAGTAGTAGTAGTAGTAGTAGTAGTAGTAGTAGTAGTAGTAGTAGTAGTAGTAGTAGTAGTAGTAGTAGTAGTAGTAGTAGTAGTAGTAGTAGTAGTAGTAGTAGTAGTAGTAGTAGTAGTAGTAGTAGTAGTAGTAGTAGTAGTAGTAGTAGTAGTAGTAGTAGTAGTAGTAGTAGTAGTAGTAGTAGTAGTAGTAGTAGTAGTAGTAGTAGTAGTAGTAGTAGTAGTAGTAGTAGTAGTAGTAGTAGTAGTAGTAGTAGTAGTAGTAGTAGTAGTAGTAGTAGTAGTAGTAGTAGTAGTAGTAGTAGTAGTAGTAGTAGTAGTAGTAGTAGTAGTAGTAGTAGTAGTAGTAGTAGTAGTAGTAGTAGTAGTAGTAGTAGTAGTAGTAGTAGTAGTAGTAGTAGTAGTAGTAGTAGTAGTAGTAGTAGTAGTAGTAGTAGTAGTAGTAGTAGTAGTAGTAGTAGTAGTAGTAGTAGTAGTAGTAGTAGTAGTAGTAGTAGTAGTAGTAGTAGTAGTAGTAGTAGTAGTAGTAGTAGTAGTAGTAGTAGTAGTAGTAGTAGTAGTAGTAGTAGTAGTAGTAGTAGTAGTAGTAGTAGTAGTAGTAGTAGTAGTAGTAGTAGTAGTAGTAGTAGTAGTAGTAGTAGTAGTAGTAGTAGTAGTAGTAGTAGTAGTAGTAGTAGTAGTAGTAGTAGTAGTAGTAGTAGTAGTAGTAGTAGTAGTAGTAGTAGTAGTAGTAGTAGTAGTAGTAGTAGTAGTAGTAGTAGTAGTAGTAGTAGTAGTAGTAGTAGTAGTAGTAGTAGTAGTAGTAGTAGTAGTAGTAGTAGTAGTAGTAGTAGTAGTAGTAGTAGTAGTAGTAGTAGTAGTAGTAGTAGTAGTAGTAGTAGTAGTAGTAGTAGTAGTAGTAGTAGTAGTAGTAGTAGTAGTAGTAGTAGTAGTAGTAGTAGTAGTAATGAAAATAAATTGAAATTCAGTGAAATAAATATGAATTTACATATAAAAACCCAAGAGTTAAATAAATAATAAAATATTGTACAGTATACGTTGCCTGTGAAGGAGTTCTTTTCAATGACAAAATAAATATAAACAGGATGATTCTCCATCTTCTTCAGAGTCTGGAAATATGAATGAGAGTGTTGCTTTTTAATTTTTTTTTTTTTTTTTAAATTTCAATCCTCCAATATTAAGTCATACTGGAAGATGAATGAAATGGATGAAATGATACTCAGATGAACCCGGGGTCCATAGAGCTTAGAGTAGCCCAACATTCGTCTTTCAGGATAAGGGAAAACCCCGGAAAAACCTTATCCAGATAACTCACCCTGTCTGAGATTCGAGCAAGGGAGGTCTTGAGCATGAGGCAGATTCGCTACCATCTACGCTATCAAGGCAGCAATGAGAGTGTGAACATGTGTGTGATCTAATGATTAATAATCCAATGTACCTGCAACTGCAAATTCATGAGTTAACACCATCACCAATAGGGGATATGTTGCAAAGGAGAAGGGCCACTGGTAGGACTGTTGCACTTAAAGGTGGGGTATTAATGGAACAAAAATAAATATAAACATAAGTTGAGTAATTGCTTATATATAACCTCAGAAATATTTTTCGCCTCCTCTCTCCCTCTCCTTCTCTCATTAGTGTAATACAAATAAGCATAAGTATTAAAATGTTATCTTACTCTCAAACATTTATAGTGTACATCTTTACAATTAACAAAATGTAAATCATCAGCTGACTGGTTTGGGTTTCATACAAAGGTAATTTCTTTAGTGGTTTGTTTTTCTTGCTCCTTTTCAAATACTGAAGATGGTTTAATTATTTATGCATTGATGATAACTGGAGCATGTGTATGAAAAAGAACTGTTGCTGATATGATATTAAAATTCCATGAGAAATTCTAAGTGTACTAATTACTGAAAACTACAAGTAATTTTCAAGAGAAAACAATTGTCCTTAATTTTAAGGGGAGACTGACCCAAAATTGCTAAAATATTAGAGTACTAGACTTTTTTTTTTTTTTGTAGTTACCTTTTTAATTTCATTTACCTACACTATATCATTGTACCCAGGCACAATACCTTTATGTTAAATATACTTCTTCTATCTTTTCATACTGTGAATTTTCCACACTTTCACAGAAAAAAAGATTAATTCCTACACACTTTGGAGTAGAGCTGGAGAGGTAAACTTTGTTCCATCTTTTAGAGTAGTCAAAGTGTTTCTTACTCTGCCAATATACCAATATATACCAATTTGTTTTTGCTTTAAATGTCTTTTACCATCTTTCTCATAGAATGATTCTATTAAACAAATTTATTTTACAAATGTAGTTAAGTGAACTAATAAAGCACACATCTGCATGCAATTATTTCAACCTGATGTATAAATAATTTTTGAGATGAGATTTTAATCACCCCACAGTTAGAGAGGGACCTGGAAATATTAGACAGATAGGTAACTAATTATTTGATTAAAGCTAATGAAAAATAAATAAAGAAATCACAACAGCCACTTAAATAATACTAGAGATACAACAAGTTCATAACCGTTGGTCTTTATGTAGGACAGAAATTTTTGTTTAGTGTTTACTTTTATTTAAGTAGTAGTAGTAATATTTATTAGTTCTGTTTGTTCATGTTGTACATTTGTACATCTGATATACATAGAACACATCAAATGTAATATACAAAATATTTAAAATTTCTTTCAAATACAATAAAATATAGAATTATTTATAATCTATTAAGATATTCAGTTACACTATTAAAAGCAGTTCTCTAATAAAAATTGCTTTGCTTTTTTTTTTTAACAGATTTATCTTATCTTCTAATTTTAAATCATTAGGCAGTACATTAAACATTTTTACGGCTGCATGAAGTACTCCATTTTCCAATAGTTTTGTATTAGCTGATAGTGTGGGCATATTTTTTAGAATCTGGTGTTATGGTTGTGTATTTGTTCATTTATCAAAAAGTATGAGCTATTTCTAATTGCAAATAATAATAGTTCCAATATATAGATACAGGCTAGTGATAAAATCGTTTGTTGTTTGAAAAGAAGTCTGCACAAATATCTTCTGTTTTTTCCTGATGTTGCTCTAGTTATTCTCTTTTGAATAACAAATATTTGTTTTGCTGGGGGCAAATTTCCCCAGAGTATAATACCATAACGTAACACAAATGTACATTTGCAAAATATGCTGTTCTGATAGTCTTACTTCAGTATATTCCGTGAGAGTTCTTATTGCATATATATTTCAGTTTAATTTTCTTGCAAGGTAATTTATATATGTTTCCCATTTTAGATTATTTTAAAGCTATAGACTCAGAAACTTATCCTTATCTTTAAAATGCAAATCAGTGTTATTTGGGCTTAGCAGGAGGTGTAGTTGATTATTTGTTCTTTTTATTTTGAAATGTTAGACAAACCGTTTTCCCTGCATTTATTATTTAATTATCTTCACTTGTCCAACAGTATAACTCTTGATGAATTTTATTTTCTGATAATTGAAGTTTCTCATTTGGTTTTTCTTTAATTATCATACTAGTAAATTAGAAGTTTTCTGTTCATAATTAATATGGTTTTATTGCTTAAAATTAGTGATATTTATATGTTCTTATTTATATGTTGATTGTGGCCAGTTATATGGTTTCCAAAAAGAGGAAAAATTTAAATTCTTATTTTCAGGTAAGCAAAAGAGGGCAGTATCCAAGTAGGAGATAATTTGAAAGAGAAGATGTTGGTCAAAGTTCTGCCATCTAGTATATATGAACTGAATTACATGATCAAACAGCTGCTTGGTGCTACTTGGCAGGAAATTATGGCAGGTTAGTTGTAGACTTGCATTTCTGTGGCAATAACCAACAAATTTGCAAATAAAATATTATTTCATAAATACTATAAACATTGTCACTAAAAGACTAATTTGTAAAATTGTTTTGCAGGATCAAGTGCTTGTGGTTAACAATAACAGCTATAAAATGCTTTGGAAACCTGATGAGAAAGTATTACAAAAATTATAATTTGTAACCATATGACTTTCACTATCAAAAGGATGCTCACTAACAATTGCCAACTACATTATTTAAAGCACTGAAAGGTTCATTAAACATTAACCATGAAAAAGTCACATTACATAAATTACATTTTAATTAGATTTATATCTTTCTAAAGTAAAATTCTGTGTATTATGTTACGGTTTCTTAATCATAGAAAATTTACCAAAAATGAAGCAGATTTTATAGGATATTTATAGATGATTTAGGATACATTTTATATGCCACACCAATATCTCACACATTTGATACTCTGCAAAATTTTTGTAGCCATTCTTGGAAAAATATAAAATTACTGAAAATATTCCCATATAAAGGGTAGATTTGGCTTCATTTCCAATCCATTGTACAGATTAACATTAGTTATTTGTCCAAAATAAAAAAAAAAAAAAAAAAAATCAGAAAATTAGCTTCACATTTTAGTAACATTGTAACCATTTAGATATTTCATTGCTGTTATTATGGTGTAGTTAGAAGAATTCAAATATAAGAAATTTTAAGCAACTTTTAATTTTCTCTATCACCTAAAATCAGGGGAGGAGTTGTTGCATTCTATCCAAACATTTGGTGCTGATATTTCAAGAGTGCATGAATTCATCAGAAAGAAAAAGAAGATGTTCAATACATATTAAACTTGATATTCAATAGCTTCAAAAAGCAAAAAATTTCAAGAAATTATCCCTACGGATACTATTATCCCATTATCCCTACTAATGCTTGATATTCTCAAAAATGATTATAACAGCCTATGTTTAGAATATGTAAAAGCAAACAATATATGTCACACAAAATTTGAATGAGCTGACATACAAAATTATTATTTTTAGTTCATAACTACTTTTTGATATGGTAATAATAAATTTCCCTTGAACCCCAAGGCTCAAGGAACTGCATCTCTCCTAAATTTTTAATTTTAGCTTAGCATCCAAAAGAAAAAAAAAAAAAAGGATATGTAAATCTTTCTTAAATTTAATTGATTTAAGACAAAACATTTTTATATGCATGGTACTGAATTTTTTTAGCCACTTATAAGTGAATTATTGAAAATAATCAATTTTTCCTTGAAATATTAAATATTTTATAACCAATGCAGCACAGTTTTTTTTTTGTGGTAGTGGCAGTAGATAAATAAATAAATAAATAAATATATATATATATACATATATATATCGGAATTCCTAATATTTCATTATAAGATAGTAGTTAATACATAAAGAAAATTTCAAGCAGAACTATGCAGAGAAAAATTATAAGTTTATATTCATAAATATGAATATATGAAATATTTATAAATATATTTTAATTTATCAATAAATACTGAAGCCAATAAAAGTGAAGCAATACAAATTTTACAATATAATATAATAATTTGTTATAAACTTCACTTATCTTTTGAAAGTAATGAGTCGGTAATTCAAAAATAAACCTCACTTAAATTATTCTTACGTGAACATGTTTCGGAGAACGTTTTGTCCCCATTTTCAGCAGTTATCCTACTGGTTTGGATCCGTAGAGAGTTTTCATGCGGCAATTCGAAATTTAAAGTGTACTGTTTGTTTTTTATAACTAGCAACTTTTCCCAAACATCGAGTTCGGCTGCATTACTGGCTGATTTTTTTAATTACCGATTCATTACTTTCAAATGTTAAATACATCACTGTTTCTAACCTTTTGCTTCAAATAATTTCACATATCTTTTTAAAACTCCAAATTCTTCATAGATCACAGCACTAGTTATTTCTGTGAAATAGGGTTAAAATTTATATTTTTTAGGTAATTATCAATATGAGTTGATTTCCTATAAATTCCAAAGTTAGGTTTACTGTAACTTTTTTTACTGTATTTAGATGTAGTAAAGGAAGACAACTATTATTTTCAGTTTTTAACGTGAATCTTATAGCTTTATCTTGGAAATTTAGAAGTTTTAAAGTATCATTTATATTATGCGTTCTTGTAGGAATTTAGTAAGACTGTTGTGATAAAAATGTAAGTGATGAATTGTCAAAGAACTGACTACAAATAGTTTTTTTCATCATTTATATGTTTATCAGGTACAATAGAAAAATGTCATGTATGTATCTATACCAAGTAATAAAAATAAAAGGGAATGCTTTAGTGCATTGCTTTCATAACCTCTTTTAATTTTCTCAAAAATGGTTCTATAATGACTTAATTAACATACCATATATTTAAGCTATTTATTTGACAAACAAAAATGTCTACCTATCTTGTAATTTCTGTGAGCAGCGTTAAGT